>LPNX010704136.1:37566-104586 GCA_001517045.1 Pseudotsuga menziesii
TTCATATGCACAGGATTGTGATTTTTTTTCATCAGCAGAAGGGAACTAATTACCAGACCTGATTACCAGCAATACAAGAAAATTTTAAATGCAGAGGGACCTGACTTCTAGTAAGGCAGAAGAGATCTACAGAAGGACCTGACTTTCAGTAAAGATGAAGGAATTTGAGATGGTAGCAGACAGAAGACATCAGAAGGACAATCAGAATATAAACCAATTTCATCAGGCAACAAGCCCATCATACAGAAACATCAAGCAAGTCTGTAAGAATTTATAGTTTTTATGTTTAAAAAGTTTCAGAATTTTTTTTTTTTAAGTGATGACATATTACCAACTATTGCAAAGCTTGACCGCCTATTTTTCCATTATTCTGATAATCCCTGCCAGTACTTCACTTACCTTCCATTAGTCTCTGCCAGCACTTCATTTTCCACCCTAGAGGTCAAGATGGTTGTCAGGATCAAACCCAAGGGAAATTTTAAATGGCCAAAATCTATACTGGACTCTACAGGATATATACTGCATTTTACAAGACATATATTGCACTCTGCAGGATACATACTACATTCTACAGGCAGAGTTTCAATTGGGTTTAAAAACAAACAGGGTCTTCTTCTTAGCAAAAAGTGAAACATTGACATAAAGGAATTTCAAAGGTCTCTTTTATAAATGTATTTAGTGCGTATAGAATTTAAGGGAGAAAACAATGATCAGATATGTCTTCAGCACAGTTTTTATAAAGGAAAAAGGTTAATTTTAAAAGAAAAGAATCCTTTTATTACAGCTTGTTTATTGAAAACATTGGGTATATAAAGACTGAAGTGTATATTGCAAATTGTGCATTAAAAGAGATTAAAATGTTTTACAAACCAAAACCTTACCTTTCCTTTTATGAGTTATTGAATTAAGTGGCACGTTTTTGAAATAATGAAAGGAAAACGTGGGATGATGCCCCACGACAACACATAAACAAGCTTGATTTCTGCATTATGTATGGGTAAATTTTGAAACCACGACTTGGTTATTTTCCTTGAAGCCGAGTCCAGTTGTTATTCTCTGCAAAATCGACTGCTGTATGAAGAAATCTACAGTGAGAAGAGGCCGTGGGTTGCAGAAAATGTGAGACACCATTTGCTGAAGACAATCGATAGTGAGAAGGAAGCTGTGAGTTTCAGGAAGTGTGAATGCACCATTTGCTGAAGGAATCACGCAGGAGGAAAGACAGTCAGTGTGAGGGACGTAGTGAATGATCCAATCTCTGTGGAAATCGTGCAGGAGGAAGTAAAAAATAATTACACCAGAGAAGAGGTAAAGCTTAAAACCCTTTTCTTTGTTAAATAATCTGTTTAATACAAACATAAATTTCACAATTTCAGAGTATTGTTGAGGAAATAGGAAGACAAAGGCAGAGTTAAAGGTTGAAAGGCTCCTGTTTTCAATTTAAATACAAAATGTCAGCTAGATTGGAACCAGTAACATTTAATCCCAATGATATTCATGAAAGTTGCCTTGAGATATTTGAAAATAAGCAGTGGGTAAATTTCTTTGGAAAATTTAATGGGCATAATGAGCAGGCTAGTTTAGCTTTTGCTGAAGCCTTTGATGGAGAAAGAGTTAGAGTGGGGAACTTGCAATTTATACTGTCAGAAGACATCCTAGCTCAAGTTACTGGTCTTCCACAACAAGGAGAAAGGTTTTTCAAGACTAAACAGTTTAAAGAGAAAGCATGGATACCATTCTTGTGCAGGTCAAGAGCAGGGTCAGTCAATTGGAAAAAAGGGATACCAAGAAGCTGGCTAGTTCATCCATGGGATGAAATAGTTTACATTATTCAGAAATTTATTACTTGTGAAGGCAGATTTAGCATTGTTTACCTTTATCACATCAAGCTGCTACAACATTTAAAGGGTGAATGTGAAATCAATATGCCTTATTTCTTGCTACAGAGTTTGACTAAGATGGCCAAAGCTGTCCAAAGGCGTCCAAAAGACAAGATAACAAGTCTTTTTCACTGTGGACTTATTAAAATCATCATACAGCATGAGTTACAAAGACAGAATTTGACATGGTCAGGATTTCTAGTTCATAATCAATTTGAAGAGCAAGAAGAGTTACTTGAAGAAGGTTCAAAGAAAGATGAACTGTTAATGATAACATACCCTGAGGCAACAAGCTCAAAACCGCCAAAGGGGAAGAAGAAAAAGAAAGAAGTGTTGCTGATAACTGATGATGAANAAACAAGCTCAAAACCGCCAAAGGGGAAGAAGAAAAAGAAAGAAGTGTTGCTGATAACTGATGATGAAGATAACTCTGAGGCAGCAAGTTCAAAACAGCCTCAGAGAAGGATACAAACTAGAAGTGTAAGGAGAAAAGAAAAACAGTATCAAAAACAAGATCAAATCTTCACCACCTACCAGAGAAAGCCAAGAAAATACAAGCAAGCTCAAATCCAATCAACATTGGAAGATGAGGAACATATGCAAGCCTTAGGGAGTCAAAAAGAAGATCCAGCAGCTGAAATAGGACAGGATATCCAAGACCCTAATGAGGTGATCAAGCAGACAAAGAAGATCAACCTCTTCTTAGACCAGCGAGAGGAGGAAAAAGAAAAGCATTTTGGACAGAAATTACCCAAAGGTTCAAGCTCTCTTTTCTCAGAGCAGCAAGCTATGGAAGAGGAAAAAGAATATTCAGCGAAAGAGCATGGAGAATTGGGTATGGATGCAAATTCTGAGCAGCTTCCAATAAAAATGAAGAAAAAGAAAGCTTCCAAAAACAGTAAGGAGATCAAGAGATTGAAGCTTGAAATAGAGGAACTTGAGCAAAAGAATGAGAAGCTAAAAGAAGTCAACAGGAAGCTGAAGGTTCAGAGGACACGCATCACTAAACAAGCATATAGATGGTACGAGCAAAGGAAGGTTTACAAGGCTAAGTATGAGAGACTAAAGGTTCTCTATGCATCTTTGGATTCAACAGATGCATCATCAAAGACTGAATACTAGAGGCAAGATGATCAGTAGTAAAATTTTGGTTTTGAACAGGGTCAAGAATTTTTGGCATGAGGACATGCAGCAGTTTCCTCTTGGGGGAGATGTTGGGCACCGTTTTGACCCATTTTTGCCACTTAGATATCTTTCATTTCCCTTCATAAAACCTCCATAATGATTAGAAAAGATTTAAAGATTGCCCATGAACCTTGGTTAAGAGGTATAATGTCATTACTTTCTAATAAATTGAGTTTTGAGACTTTTTAAACATTTTAACTAAGATTTTTACTTAGATTACGGGATGTACTAACTTCCCGTATTACCTCCAAGATTGAGCATTTGCAGGACAGCTAGGCGGGAACTGGAAGATAGAGGAAATATCCTCAGTGTCCAAGCATGGATGAACATTCAACGGATCAGTGATGTGGCCTTTACAGATGTCAAGTCAACCTCAGCCAAAGGCGACCACCTGTGCCCTGTTCAACACAAATGAAGGGGGCAGTTTTGATTTTGTTAAATTTCATGAATCCAAATGAGGATCTCGATAGCTATGCTCATTAATTAGTTGCAGGATTATAGCATTTCCAGTTTTATTTCGAATTTGTATAAATCCTTCACAAAACAATGAAGAATCATCACGATTTGAAGAGGAACGCACTTTGCTTCTGAACTGCGTGGTGTTGCTGTGTAATCGATTTATGTTGAATACATATCAAGTTTCAGTTCTGTAAATCTTTAATTGTGTGTGGGATGAGGCATTGGAGGGCCCCCAATTGTTGAGTTCACACACCTGTACATTGCCAGTGAAAGCGATTTAGATGTTTGCAGTGATTTGATCTGATGCAGGCAATTTAGATTGTTCCATTGGTATGTGTTAAATCTCAGTAGTGTCTATTTTATTATTACAACATGAATTTAGTTAGTTTTTAACTAATTTTATCACAGCTCTATTTTTATTGAATGGTTCAAGCTACGATTCCTATGTGCTGTATAAACACTGCATGTTTTAAGCTCTGTTCGCTTATTGGATAAATATTGAATGGATGGTTTAGACCACAATTCCTGTACAACGATATACCATTGCTTATTTAATGATGAATTGTGAAGAATAATTATGAATTATGAAAAATTTCTTGTAAGAGAATTTAATTGGTAACTGTTCATTCAGCGCTGGAATTTTAGGCAGAACATTGCAATCTGTATACTAGGGTTAGATTTTCTATTTAAATTACTTCTACTATCTCAGTTCTTTTATCAATAGACTGCTTTCATAACTAGAATGTTGTGTACTTGAAAAGAAACAAACAAAGTTAACCCTGTAAAAGGATTTTTGTATCTTTAAGTTGCAGTATTGTTCATCTGACAGTAGATTCAACTCACAGATAATTAAATTTTCTAAATAAGTCTAGCTCTAAGTCCTAAAACTTGGATGTGCCTCGAAGTTTACTGACCCGGATTGATTTAAATTTAAGGTCTGATTCACATTGGTAGATCAGAGCCCAACAGAAGGTTCGGGGCAAGGGTAAGGGAAAGTGAAGGTACTTAGAGGGGCAAGGGAAAGGGAAGGGGAAAGGGACTTATAAGGGCATAGAGCAATGTGTAGGTTCAAGGGAGCCAAGTGGAGAGGGTGAGGTTCAAAGAGGCATCCGAATAGGTTGTAGACACTATCACCCTTGTTTTAGGACATACACAAACCCCAGACTACATAGACACTCAAATTTGTTTTCATAAAGAATTACCTTTGTGGGTGCAAAGACTTACCCTCATGTTCATGCCCTATCCTAGACAGATACCTCCTTCCCTCAATTTGTTTCTTGTATCAGTCACCATACACTGCGTTCTACTTTGAACCTGAACTTGAAACCTAAACTATAGATCGATAAGAAGTATAGATGATTGTAAGTGAATCTTGAGGCATGAGACCTTACCCATTTAGTTTTGCTACTCCTACATGTTTGAGAAGCCATGAAGGAAGGATGCAGGTAGATCTCTAGTAGTAAGAAACTAGTTGGACTCTTTCTATGCACACATTGAAAGCACTTAGCAAGATGGATCACTCGAAGGACCCAAATTAGTGAAGGGGATTCCCGAGCCTGGAAGGTGTTGTGTAGGGTAGATATTGTGGAGCTAAGGGTATGAAAGCTAAGTGAGGTGGTAGGATACAAGTATATCTCCAACAATAGGTAACATGTTGGACTCTTTCTTTGCACACATTGGAATCACTTGGCAAGATGGATTACCTGAGTGACCTAGATGGGTGAAGGGGATGCCTGAGGCTAGAAGGTGTTGTATGGGATAGGTATTGTGGATCCAAGGGTATGCTAGATGATTGAGGCTACTATAGAGATATGAGTGATCATTTGGATTTTAATAGAGAGAAGAATGGGTTGTAGGATAAGAGATAAAATCCTATAGGTGTTTCCTTCACCTTGGTGGACTCATTGCTCATCTTGGGGGTGGAATCTCAGCAGAAATAGTATATGCTAGATAAAGTACCTATGGTTGGGTGGAAAATTTCACATACACAACCAATTTCTTGGATCCTTGTTCCAGATAAGTATTCTCTCTGATATTTGAATCTGCATGTTATTATTATTATTCCTGTGATGATTTATGTTGGTAAATGCATGTGATACATGTGTGGATTAAGTTTAAATATGTTGTGTTTATAATATGCATATACACACATTTTATTTTCTATTTATGATCATATATGGTATTCAAGCTTAATTTAGGACCTTTACTCATTCATATCCCCCTCTATGTTGTTTGGTTGATGAATGGGGACGATACGCCAACCAACCCAACCATGTAAATCCCTCTCATTGACCCACACAACACAAGGAATATATTTCCCTTATTTTTTCAATAATCCTTCATCCTTATTCTTTCCTTTAGTGTTCTTAAGTATGTGCATAAGGATTCCAATTAGATGTCTACCTTAGAAGGAACCAACAAAGATATGTCTTCTCCCTTGAGAACTCAATAAGTAAAAATCTATGGGGAAAGGGATGGTTTGTTATTTACCCTAGCCTTTATTGTCTTGTGCAACCATCCATATTTATTTTCAAACCCATAATATTCCCTTCTGCTTTTATATGTGGCCATATATAGGTTCAATTCCTAGTATCATGTACAAGAACGCAACTCCCCAAGATTCAATCGTGTCTTTGGCTTGTGAGGATATGGTTCCAATGGTGAGAAGAGTGGTAACCAATGGTAAGAATGATGATGATAGGAGAATTTCTTATTTTGCATGAAGAAGGAGAGTGAATGGGAATAGAGAAGGTTTGGATTCCCATGAGGATGGAGTCTCTTACACCCTTTCCACCTATTTTACTCAATCCCCATGTCCTCATAACTATGGAAGGTGGAATTCCTCACCAATCACCACCCACATTCAAATATTAGAGGTGAAGTTCTAATAAAGTGCATTATAACAAAGAAAATGGAAAGGTTAGGAAACTTGGGCAACTTGGATTATTTATCAACCTTGGACCTCATTTCCTCTTTCTCTCTAGTGGTATCATGGTCCCATGTTCCTTCCCTAAAAAACATTTTTGGTTGATATTATATTATAATATATTTCCTCTTTATTCATGCATTTACATAATAGAAGAACAACGTGGAAACATAACAATCAAACCATAAACATAACCCACCATGGATACTCACACATTTGTTAGTTGGGAATTATCCTTGAAATCTGTAGTAGGAATATTCATAACAAAATTACATCATTCAATGTGGGATCTATTGGATTATCCCACAATACTAAGAGAGGGGGGGGGGGGAGGTGAATTAGTATTGTATTTTTCTTTTAAAATAAGAACACAAATGAATAAAATAGGTTAAGACACAAATTTTATCGTGGAAACTTCAAAGAGCAAACCACCAATTCAAACTCATTAAAAAGATGAATCTACAAAATAACTTTATCTGCTTCTATAGAAAGGATGTAACAACACCCTGGATTTCTTCCTGCTACAACCAAAAAGGATGCTCCTACACATTGGGATTCTACCTGCTACAACAGACAAGGATTCTACAACACCCTGGTTTTTCATCTGCTACAACAGACAATGATGCTACAACACCCTTTGCAGACTTATAGTCTACCCTAGCGCCACCTTTCCACCCTGGACTAATTTTTATCAATCTTCTATTCACTTCTTGGAATATGTCATTCATAATCACAGAGACGATTTCTTTCCTTCAATTATTTTGTTAATAAATCCCTTCACATTTCTTGCGGACGCATCTCTTCATCGTTGCGGCATTTTATTCTTCGATCGTGCCTCTTCAAAACAACTAAGTTAATTCCCTATTAATTGATTTGTTGTTTAATATTCCAGTCATGACCTTCCACAATCTTCATTTCTGCAATCATTCTGAGCTGTTGATTTTATTTCGGGATTTTTCTTGACTGTATATCTAATATAGGATGCGAAATACGGATTGCGGATTTGTGACATTTCTCAAAATGTCTTTTCTCGATTTCTGCAGTTGTCTTTCCGCACCAAACGTTATACACCATTGATCTCTTGCGGGCTCTTCCATGACCGTCTATCTGATATAAGATGCGGATAACGGAATGCAGTTTTGTGACTTTTCCAAAATGTCATTTCGATATTTTCGCTTTCTGCACTATCGACCTTTTTAGGGATGTCTTCCTCACCATTGATCTTCTGGATCATGGGTTGTGGAATATGAAACTGTGACATTTCCCAAATTCTATTCGCTATTCTCCACCTTCCACTTTTCTCCTTCCGCTTTCCGCCTTCCGGACTTCAGGTTGTGGAAATCCATATTATTATAGACCTTGATTTCTCGTCTTCCTCTTTCCTCCTTCTATACTTCGGGTTGCGGAAACCCATATTATTCTAGACATTGATTTCTTGTCTTCCACTTTCCATCTTCTGCTTCCCTTATGAACCATTGATTTCTTTGCAGGTTCACTCCTTTCCGTCGATCTAGGATCTAATGCGGATTTCTGGATCTCCCCTTTTCTTTGTGTGGAAATCATTCCCCACTGTAGATTTCCTTGCGGATTCAATCCTAACCATTGAATTTTGTGTTGAGCCTATGATGTTAATTTCCCTGCTAGTTGAATCAACGGAATCATTTAAGACTGTTAGATCTTGATCTAACTTGATCGATAGTGGACTCCATATATTATAGAGCAGATTACATTGAAATTTTGCATCCAACCACTGTTGTTAACTACCTCGCTATTTGAATCAATAGAATTATCATTGATCGTTGGATTAAGATCAACAATAGACTTCAAATAACATAAAGGCATATTTCATTAAAATTCTGTGCACACCAGAATTTTATTTGTCCGTGCTAGTCCTCCTTGTGGAATCGCTGACCATCGTTGATTTGGTTCCATGATCAACCTCTGTTGTCGATCATAAAGGTGATTTTTCATGATTACTTCTGATTTCACAGGTCCTACTCTTCTTTATCTTCCTTGCTCGTTTCTCATCGAAATTCATTTAGGTCATTGATCTAGAGCTCCTTCAGATCTCCACCACACAATCCTCAATCATATGAATGAGGATTATCAATTAGTCTCATTCAACCACAGTCGTGGATTTTCTCTTACCACGATCTCAATGATTGATACCTGCACAGACTTAGGCCTACATGCTCATCATCGATCCTTACCATGATCGATCAATCAATCTCTGTCTTCCCTAACTCTTAGAATCCATAATTCCTCAGTACCGACTTTCCTTTCTGTCATTTCTGAATTCATCTTGCTACCATATCTACTGGTTATTCCTTTGTCATTTGTGAACACCTTTGACATCAATGCCAACTATGTTCTCAACAATATCCCACTTTGGCTTTGATAGAAACATTTAAACATTCTCCCCTTTTCACAACAATGACAAAGGATAACCTGTTATGCTATTGAGGATTTCCTGTCTTTCTTCTTTCTGACAACTCCCCCTGTCATCAAATATTCCCTTGAGATTGCACTTCCTCCTCTACAATTTTTGTAAGGGAATTACTACCATCTTTTGTCTATGATGCTCAAAGGCTTCCTTAGGTAGTGGCTTGGTGAAAATGTCGGTAACCTGTTCTTTTGTGTCAACATACTCTAGTTTAAAAACCTTATGAGACACTTATTCTCTTAGGAAATGATATTTTATTAGTGTGTGTTTTTCCCTAGAGTGCATGACAGGGTTTTTTGACATACTTATGGAACTGATATTATCGCAATGTATTATTATTGGGTTCTCATACTTTAAAAGTAAGTCTTCTAGTGCCTGCTTCATCCAAATGACTTGGGTGCAACATGACGCAACAACAATATATTTGGCCTCTGTTGTGGAGAGTGAAATGGAAGATTGCTTTTTACTTAACCATGAAACCAAACAATTTCCTAAGAAGAATGCTGCTCCACTGGTACTTTTTTGATCATCCACACTTCCTTCCCAATCTGCATCAGTAAATGCTTTTAAAATAAAGTCTTGAATTTTTGGGTACCATAACCCATACTCCATAGTACCTTTCAAATATTTGAAAATCCTTTTTACTGTAGTTACATGCATTTCTTTGGGGCTTGACTGGAACCTAGCAACCAAAACTACAACTTGCATCACATATGGTATTGTAGCTGTCACTTATAGCGGGCTACCTTTCATGGATCTATACATGGTATGATCCACTTCCAGATACTCATCATCCTTAATTTACAACCTGTGATCATAGGAGTACTAACAGGTTTGGAGTCTTCCATCTTAAATATTTTAAGCATGTCTTTGATGTACTTAGTTTGAGAGATAAATATTCCTTTGTCTATTTGGTAAACTTGCGACCCCAAGAAGAATGTTAGTTCACCCAACATTGACATTTCGAATTCCTTCTTCATTTCAGAAGCAAAGTTTATACTTAGTGTTTGTAAATTGCTTCCAAATATGATGTCATCTACATAAACAATAACAATGACCATATTTTCATTTTCAATTTTTAAGTAGAGATTACTTTCAGTGACCCTCTCTTAAATCCTTATTGTTTTAAATAGTTGTCTAGTGTTGGTCTAAGGAAGAGCACAAGGAAGAAATAAAAGCACATGCGCAGGAAGGAAAAACAGGCGCGCGACAAAGTAAAGGAAGGTCAAGGAAGGAAAGGAAGCACATAAGAGAGAAAATTGTGACAATGAATAATGCGGCGGAGGAAAAGTGAATACGAAGGAAGGTAGAAGAGTAAAGGCTGGAAAGCAATAGGTCAGGAATGCCGTAGGTACTAGAGGCGGTGGAAGATAGAAAGATGTTTCTGGGGCTAGTTATGGCCTATAATAAATGTATTGAAAGATGTTTTTGCGGCTAGTTATGGTCTATAATAAATGTATTGAAATATGTTTCCATGGCTATTTATGACTTTAATAAATGAGTTGTACCCAGTCGACACAGCATGGTCTTGTAGAATCTATAAATAGGAAGAACCCATTTTGTATAAGGGTTGATTGATGTTACTGGAGTTAGGAAATAATTGAAGAAATCAGAGAGAAGTCTAATAGTAGTGTTGTGATAGGTTGTTGAGTCACAGAACCCGTTTTGCAGAAGGGATTCCGATTAGTAGGAGTCAATTTGCAGCTGAGTACACAGATATTAGAGTAGAAGAGTCGATCCAGGATGTGTGCGGATCAATAGGAGTAGTTAGAAGAAAAACATAATAAAAACAAAGAGCATGAGAGCAAGAAAGAGTCTGAGCTGAAAAGACATATCTCAAAAAGTCTGCAGTCAAGTCACAGACTGAAAGTTGCCATATATTTCTCATGCCAGATGAAGAGCACATTTGTGGTTTTTACCAGGATGGGTTTCCACGTTATCTCTTGTGTCGTATGAATGTTGAATGTTTGATTATCTTCCCTTGTTTATGTTTATTGCTTAAGTGAATGTCACAATATTGAGAAAAGCAGTTGAATGAATGAATGACTAAAGCATCGTCGAAGCATTTTGTATTATTTATGTTCAAATACTGTTAAGTTGTAATACTGTCATGCCACTGTCAGTTATTGTTAAGGAACAATATGCATCGCACAGCTGTGCCCGTTGTTAAGTTGTCAAGGAAAAAGTTGTATCGCACTTAGCTGTGTCGCACTGTTGCACCACTGTCGAGTTGCTAAAGAGACTTTGACCTTCTGACTCTGTTGAGCACATTGGTTGTGCACCAGGGGACTACAATCCCTTTCCAACTGTAGAAACATGGTTTTGGCAGTTACACATTAAGATATCTTGGGTGAGACTACGCTTGAGTCGCAGGTGTTTCCGACTGAGCTTTCTTGGTTGGGCCAATATCTTTGGGTGTTTTGTTGGTTTTGTGGATCTGTTGAACTTAGGTCGTGAGAGTGAGGAAAAGTAGCCAACAAATGGTTCCATTACTGGGACCCTTAATCATTTGATTCGAGGGAAATGTTGTGGAATATGACAAAGAAGGAAATCAAGGATTGGATGGAGTCCAAGACATTATCATTTGCGCAAGGAGAGAGTGCAAGATCATGGTTGAGCACAAAAACTGGTTGGACCGATACCTATACAAAGATATTCACAAAATATTCTTTGTAGAGTTTCCTATTGTGTTGCATGAGTGGTTGTCAAGATTGGCGACTCGATAGAAAAAATTTCAGAGAAGACAAGCAGTCGAGTGGAATGCTCAGCTGATCCACGAGTTAACGAGTGTAAGTAACCCCATCTCTAGAGCTATTTATTTTTGGGTCGATAGTATTTTGCAAGGATATATTACTGAGTTTGCAGTTGAGACGATAACCTCGTATAGTGAGGCTGGAAGAATTTTTTTCCAAGGACCCTGTGGAAGGTACTTGTTATCTATAAATACATGGATAAAGATGCTCATTTGTGAAAAGGGCATTTTGCAGCTAAGTAGTTGAGTTGCATATCCAGGAGAAAGGATATGTCGTAGACGACCTGTACAGAAAATGGGAAATGTTGAGCTGAGATGTTCAGAGGAAGTACAAAAGCTGAACTGGAACCTGGATTTTTAAGGAGTGGAAGAAGATTATGGTCAGAAAAGAGAAGAAAAACAATAGGAGGAAGATGGACTCCTAGTCTGTTTGAAGGATGTGAGTACGAAGTTGAGTCGTGGCTAGACGTAGGGTCTTGCAATGAAGAGGAAGATTATATACCAATTTATGAAGGAGCATAAGAATCCGAAGAATCTACGGAGACACAAAAATCAAAACTTCGCTACACCACACCAAGAGCATCGCCAGAGTTAAGGTCTAGAACCTCATCTCTTGAAAGAACTATCAATACTAATAGTACTAGTGATGTGACTAGTTCGCAAGAAAGTCCACCTTCACCAAATCGCCCATTAAACATACCAAACGCCAACTCAATGGTTGGGAATGATATTATATTACCTATATTCAGTGGGAATGGAGCAGCAGATCCAAAGAAGCATTGGTTCCTCTTCGAAGTTGTTTGGACAGTTTACCAAATTCACAATGCGGACATAAGGAAAGCACAGATGATTACAAATCTACAAGGTCATGCACTGGACTGGTTTATGAATTTTTTCATAGTACCAGCATGAAACCCATAGAAGAACCTTGACGAGATCCAACTCAATATGATTTGTGAGTTCAGAAAGCCCAAATATGAGTCGTAATGTATCACTGATATCAATGAGATAAAGTAGTTACCGATAGAATCCGTATGGGATTTTCAATCAGTGGTTTAAAACTTTGATGGCCAAAGTTAGTTTCCAAATGTCAGATGTATAGCATAACGAGTGGTTTATTGCTGCACTATTACCACACATCCGAGCCCTTTTGATGCAATAGAAGATTGTGTTGCAGACGGAAGCGCTACAAATAACAATGAAGTTGGAATCCTCACCGATCAGAGATGGTGGCACATGAATGATGTAGATTCAGTCAAAGTTGGATAATATGATGGTACAACTTCAGGATATTAAGAATGGAAAATAAATCCATGAGGATTTACGGTGTACAGAATGAAGAACAGATGGACACCACAAGGATAATTGTCCGTCATACATGAACTATATCTCATCGGGTGCGCCCAATCCATTGAGTACTCAAGGACTACCCTGGTGCTGAATATGCCATACTAGAGGGCATCGCAATGAGGACTGACTATACTTGCAGAATATTGTAAGTACCCCAACCAACCTTTTCTGTAAATTTTGTAAATCAGTAGGACATGATGAGAGAGATTGCAAAGCATATCGGCTCTTGAAGGAGAAGAAAGTAGACACCTACTTAATGAAGAACGACAGATAGATTCAGGATGAGCAGGCACAAGTGTACTACCTTCCTGCACATTATCCGCAATATCATCCTCAATACTTGCAGAATCAGTATCCACCGCAGCAACCACACCCTCAGGGAAGGGGGGGTGGAAATTTCAGAGGTAGAGGAGGAAGAGGATTTGGCAGAGGAAGAGGTCAAATTGTATTCTATAACTGTGGACAGTTGGGCCATTATGTTAGAGATTGCCATGAACCTAGAAAGACATGTTCATATTGAAAATTGCAGGACCATAACATGGAGCAATGTCCCGAGTTGATTTCCAAGCGGCAAGTTAGGACCATCGGAGTTCCTAATCCCTTGTAGAATTCAAATACAAATCTTAACTGGAATGTTCAAATGATTGTTGCTAAGCCAAGGGAACCAAGTATTGTTGTTGTAATATGAGGAGGTGCTGCGACCGAAGCTGATCAAAATATACCGCAGGAATAGCTGTAGGTGCAACCCACAGTGCAAAAGAAAGTATCATTCAACGTTAAAAATTAGAAGCAATTATTTTTGGATGTGCGACCAGAGTTTGTAGATGTCGAACAACCGTTGACCTTGACCGAAGTCAGAGAGATGCCTAAAATATTTCAACGGCTATTCCAGAAGCGAATTCCAAAAAAGGTTAGTAAGCTCAAGTCATTTCTGTCAAGTTGCTTAGCGCTAATCCAGGATAAAAATGCTGTCGCAGAAATACAAGCATTTATAGAAGAAACCCTGTCGCAATTTGAAAGAAGGGTTAACCATGTTAAAAAGAAATTGAAAACTGACCATGAGTTAATATTGACTCCATAGATAGGAGACTATGATATGGATTACATTATCCTATATTTGGGGTAATACGTTAATATTCTGACACGAAAAACCTAGGAATGCATGGGCAAGTCGCGCTTGTATTGGTCCCTTGTCAAGTTGAGGCTTGCAAATAAGGAAAAGGTCCTAGCAATTGGTAGGTTAAGTCAAGTCCCTATCAACAATGAGGGGCTGCGCACATTTGCAAATTTTGAAGTTATCAACATTGTCGATGACACAAAACCATATCACATACTTCTGGTGATAGATTGGGCAATCGACAATCGGACGATCATAAACTTAAAAAAAATAATCCTCTCATTCGAGGATGATAAGATGAGGGTAGTGTCTCCCATTGATCCAATGGAAGGACAATGATATGTTGAACCAGTCTACAGTGAAAGACAGGGTGATTATCTGGACCATATCTATAATACCACTGCCTTAAAAGATGATTACGTAAACCCTACAACAGATGGGAACCTGAGCTGGAGGAGTACTAGTTCATGCACATCAGATTCAGGAGATAGATTGGAGAATTGGCAAAACATATTGCATGAAGTCTCGATGAGGAGATGCGCTAGGATTACCAGGTCTATGCGACGAGTGGAGAATCAGTCGAGGGAGTTACCCACAACGCTTGTCTATGTTAGACTATGTGCTAAAAGCTACACCCGCTAGATGGTGGGGTATACATAAGAAATTCATATATGAATGGCCATAATGCAAAAGATTGTTGGAAGTCAGATTCGACAAAGAAGTCACAGTTTTGAGTCATAAGTACATAGGCTTATCAAACCCTGTCGAACACCTTAATCAGTGTCACAAGACATTTGCAGAATACCCGTGACAGGAAGGGTCCATCATTTCATACACACATTGGAAATGGCACCCAAGGGCTGGTATACATCCATGGAGTTGCGACAAGGAACTCAGGATTGGGACGAGGTGGTTAAATGATTCACACACACCTTTGCATTTGCTGATGAGAATTTGATAGTTGATGTTGCGCTTCAAACGATAAAGGAGAAGATATTTGCTTAAATCCATGTCAAAGTGGCGAATTCCCACCAGTGCAGTGCGACCATCCAACAATGGATGGATTGTTACAATTTGGATAGAGAACCAGATGATGATCATACCAACATTAACATAATAGAATCGAAGGGTACGCGCGAGGTCGGAGGAAGTGGTATTTCGAGCGAACAGTTCCTCAAGCCACTAAAAATCAAGAAAGTTAACATTGGTTCGCCAAAAAACCTGAAGTTTGCCAATATAGGAGATTATTGGGATGATGAAAGAGTAGCAAAGACCATAGACTTGCTACATGAATTTCAGGATTTGTTCCCTACAAACTTCTTGGAGATGAAGGGAATAGTAGGAGATCTCGGGGATATGAAAATATCCCTGAAACCAAATGCAAAACCAACTAAGCAACAACCTTATAGGTTGAATCCAAGGTATAAAGAGAAGGTGAAAGATGAGTTGGACCAAATGCTCGACGCAAGAATCATTTAACCTATTGAAGAATCAGAATGGATCAGTCCTATAATGATTTAGGATAAAAATACAACAGGTGAAGTCAGAATCTATGTTGATATGAGGAAATTGAATGATGCATGCTTGCACGATACATTCCCAACACCATTCACAGATGAAGTACTTGAAAGCGTTGGAGGACAAATTGAAGTAGCAAGGCCGGTTTTGATGAAAATGACTATTTTAGTCATTGACTTTCATCAGCTGTTTCCGCCAAATGAAGAAGCATTTCCCAAAAGTGAAAGAGGTTTTTTCATAATGACATGATGATCTACAATAACCTCTCTTAGGTTTTATATAGGTGCTAAGGATTGGGGGATTCAAAGTCATCTTCAGAGGGCAAATTTTCAGATTTCAAAAAGACTGTTTCGGACATCAAATTCAAAGAATTGTTTCAGCCAAATAGAGTTGAATTTCAGGAAACAGGGAGAGTTTTTTCTTGATAAAAGGCCCGTATTCAAAAAAATCCTTCAGGTTTTACACAAGAATCATAGGTTGTGAGAATTTAAAAGATATTCACGGGGTATTTTCTAGAAACTTACGAGTTTACTATCTGAGTCATCAGTTTCAAAATCAGATCCTAAGGAGCTGGAGCTGAATCAGAGAAAAATAAGACATGGGTCTTGACGGGGACATGTTCAATCGCAATAACCTCTCTCTGATTTCACACAGCTGTCACCAGCTGGGATATGAAGAACGGGATTTTAAGCCTAATTTTCAGAAGTCTGCATTTTATTTTTGTTTTATGTAAATTGTGGTAAGTATGCCACATCAGAGTTTGTTAGAAGTTTGTTCTTCAATTGTAATTAATTTTGACCTTGAGGTCGGTCTAGGGGGTATGATACATTGTAAATTTGCTCCCTGCAGAAGGGAGAAGGGTTGGGAATTTTCAAGAGCAGGGGCTCTCCATTGTAATATGTTTTAGTTTCCCAGAGTTGAATAAAATTGCAGAGGCAGAATGATAAAACTTCATGGCAGAGATTCCTTTGCCATATTTTTCTTCAATAAGCAACTTCTTTACATGACTATTTATCTTGTTTTCATTCTAGTTTGTATTTTCTTTAATTTTTGAGCGTTAGTGTATATGGGCCAGAATTCATCTTGCATGCTCTAAGTCCATTGTTCAAGCATTTTCAAAACATTTTATTCTAAAGTCTTGCAAAATTCACCCTAGTTAGATGCTCTGTTTGATGGGCTGTTTCCTTCTGTCTACTGATCAACCTGCTAATATCTCCAGATTGAGGAAAGGGTGTCTACCTTGCCTCTGTCCATAAAACTTCAGACTTTCTACCTCCTGCAACCTACTATAGACCTGATTGTTGATTCCATTGCCCAATGGTCTCCTCAATGATTGTCCCACCAAAGCTTATAAAAAAAAACTTGTTCTATTCAGAAATATGACCTTCTGACTGTCTTTGATTGAATATCTTGAGTATGAAAAATTTGTAAATAGTGAGAGATCCCTCTTTGACTGTATTAGGTCAGAAATACAGTCTAAAGTGGTTTTTGTTGTTACCTTGGGATTTTCCTTTCACAACTTGGGTACATTCTAAGTGTTAACAAACTGGCGCCGTTGCCAGGGAACAAAGGTTCAAATATTCCCTGGGTATGAATGACATAGTTTTAGATTTGATTATTGATGGTGAACAACAGTCAGATATCAGCAAGTTGTGCATCTTTTGCTTGGCGACTCCATCTTCGAATATTCTAGTTTTTAGAATTCCTATGGCGACTCCATTGTCAAAATATTGCAAGGTTTGATGAGTTGAATCAATTTATTCATTTGTCGAGATGAGTTCTTTGTCTGCAAGGTATGCTCCTATGAATCGTGCTCACCATCCTTGTTTTCCAAGTTGAATACCTAAAGTAGATTAGTAAACATGTCTCCCAAAATTTAAAGATCAAGCGAATGATGATGCTACCCTTCATTTGGTTAGATTTCATATGCATATACATAAGCTTGGAGTTAAATTGCATGAGGATTCTTTAATGAAAATGTTCATGGCTACTTTAGAAGGAGATGCAAGGTCATGGTATGAAGGGTTACAATCAGAAATTTTGTGTTCCCTTACTGATTTTCATACAGTATTTGATGAACATTACAAAGACCAATACCCCTCATTGCTGGTTCAAGATTGTTGTATGCATGTTAAAGGTTTCATTGGAGATTTTGAAAACATGTATAGTGATGATGAGTTAGTGGATGAAGAGCTTTTATAAATTTTATATGATTGCCCATTTCAGAAAAAAGAAATACAATTTAGCTATCTTCACATTCAAGAAAACCCTCAACAGTTAATAATTCCTTCCTCGATTGAAAGAGACATGAGACAAAACTCTGATTCAACCAGCTACATTTATTTTCCTGAAGTAGATGATAATTGAAGCAGTCTTGTCAATATTTGTGTGACCAAGAAGGAATTTGGGACAGTCGATCAAACCCTTCTTCGTATCATTCAACCTCTGAAGTTTTGTTTCAAGATGAGGATGCCTATTCCCAATCAGAAAATTCCTTTTTGCAGTAACAATTTCCTCAAAGTTCTAATGGTTATGTAGCAGATTACATAAAATTCCAATTCTGGAAATTTTCAGTCTTACAATCCCTCCACATATTTATTTTCTGAAAATGAAATTAAAGAGAAATCAGACCTTGGTTTAGAATTGGAAAAAAGATATGAGCAAGAAAATGATTAGCCCAGTGATGTAAAAGAAGGGGGTTATTTTCTTGATGGTTTTTCTGAAGATTGTGGTCAGCTTGTTAACAATTATGTTAGTGATGGTTTTAAAGAAAATTTTAGTCTACTTATATATAATGAAAAGGAAGAGAAATCATGCCATCAATATCCGTATGTGAAAGAACCAACAATGTGCAATAAAGAAAGGGATCACAAAGAAGGAGATGAGGACTCTCTACGGGATGTTTCTTTAAATATTTCCAATTCAGAAATTTTTTGTTAAGAATATATCTTTCTGCTTAATCTTGTTGAAAAAAAATGATATTCCTCTTGAAGTTCTTGAGAAGAATGGAGTTGTAAATTCAAAAATATTAAATAAAGTTGCTGATATATCAGTTGAAAACAGTCATGAGAATTCCTTTCAAATCTCTTTTAAAGATCGGTCTCACAGTATGCAAAAAGAGTTACTTTTTGGACATCCTTCTAATGGTAAGCAAATGACAGAGTATGTTGAAGGTTGTCATGCTTTTTACAACCCAGTGGCTGAATATATGGATAGATTTTTCAGTTGGGGTGGTTGGTTGTGTTCTCACCAAAACGATCAAAATGCATTACAATTGTTTTTTGCCATTATGCTTGTATGTTCTGATTTCACTTAGGCATGATGAGAAAGAATTATTGGATAAATTGCTTAATTGGCTTCATTGGAAGTTAGATTTTGCTTGATTGTGCATTTGTGCTAAGTTAAGTAGGATAGGGAGGTATGAATAAGCTTGAGACATGGTGAGCATTTCTTTCAGTAGTTTTTTAGTTTTGATTTTAGTTTCAGTTTTAAAGTTCAGGCTTGCAGTTATAGTTGGTTTCCAGCCTTCAAAGTATGGACATGTGACATGTTACAGGGTGACATGGGTTTGTTTGCAGGATGGTTTAGTTCAGAACAAGTTGAGGATTTCAGAGAAAAATTGGGAGCACGAGCCCAATGGATTTGGCACTTGGTCTACAGGGTTCTTTGCTACCTCGCAGGGAAGATAACATCCCAAGTGGAGCCAGGTGTTAGCACTATTTTATGCTTGTGAGAATTGGTGTTTTTTCATTATGAAAATCAAATATTTTGTGGGTGGTTGGCTAACTTTGGGGCTTGCATCATTTACTAAACAATTTAAAATTTCTGAAGTTTGGCTAAAGGAGAATTTTAATGGTTATTTGAGCAATTTTTTTATAAAAGGCCTTTGGTTAAAAATGAAATATTTTTTTAATTAAGGAATAAGTTTATTCATTGTTGATAAATCTTATAAGAAGTTTACCAAGCATATTTGATATAAAAGTGGGTTAAAGTTAGGTTTTATAAAAATAAATGAAGTTTATTTGTTCTTTGGCATACAGTCAAAAAATGGGATCGCACACCAACCTGCCACATACCAAGCAAAGTCAGCAATCAAACAAACCAAGCGCATAGCTCCCAAAGTATTACCTTTCTTGTTCCTTAGGATATAGTGAAACTCTTGGGGTATATAAATAAATGAAAAGTCAGTTAATTGGTGCATGTGGCATAATACAATTCATAAAGAAAATAAAAACGTCGACAACATCCACAAGAATGCGTGGATTCACCCACAGAGGAATTTTTCTCATGTTTTCCACGCTCATGGAGATGGCCATAGTGGTTATGAGGATTTTGACTCTTTGCACTAAAAAACAAGAAGCGTTGGAACTCTTTCGCAACTATATTCTTCCGTGATTCTGTTGAGGTACTTGAAGAGGTTGAGAAGGTTGGAAATGTGGAAATAAATTACGATAAAACTGTTCTTTCCATGGAGCTTTGTTGTCATCCTTGCAGGAGTGCTCATCCTAATATTCCATGCAGATCCTGTTATTGAAAATGCTAAAGAAGAAAAGGAGTATTTGACGGTTGCTAAACTGATCAAATCTATTAAGAGATGTATCGCATAATGTTTACACACAGTGGGGATGATTTGACTGAAGCACTGAAAATGAAAGTATCAAAGTCACTACGGGGTCGTGAATGTATTGCATGCTTGGAGACTATAGGGATTGTAGAATAATGTACAACACCACTATTAGAGCTGTTAGAAACATTGGAGATGGTATCACAATTCTCCTTAGGTTGGGAATTATGTATAATTGACAAAGAAATCATAGTAGACTGTAGAATCACAATGGATCAACGACACAGATCAAAGCCCAAACCATCCAATGACCAAAACAAATTTCGTGATGTGAATTTGCACGGAGAAACTATGCTTTCATATTCGCGGAATAAACTTGCCCGCTGTCAAATTGAAAACGCGTGTCCAACACCCATCACCCAGCTAATCAAATCCACAAATGAGGAAAATTATGCATTGTGAACTTGCAAGGAGAAATCAGGTTTTGAGATTAGCGGAATTTTAAATAGCAATTAGCTTGGGACACGTGTTAAGTTGGAAAAGCAGATCAATGATCCGTTGGGAGAAAATGAAGTGTGTTTAAAGTTTCATGGGTTGAGTAGAATGTGTTAGAGTTGATGGATGATCCATTGAAGGTTGCGAGTTCTGTTGTGAAACAATATAGTTTATTGAAACTTTATACACATTTAAATATAAAATCAATGAATTGAAGTAGCGGGGCCAGTTTTGATGAAAATGATTGTTTTAGTCATTGAATTCTGTCTGCTGTTTCCGCCAAATGAAGAAGCATTTCCCAAAACTGAAAGAGGTTTTTCATAAATACATGATGATATACAATAACCTATATCAGTTTTTATACAGGTTCTAAGGATTGGGGTATTCAAAGTCATCTTTAGAGGGAAAATGTTCAGATTTCAAAAAGATTGTTTTAGACATCAAATTCAAAGAATTGTTTCAACCAAATGGAGTTGAATTTCAAGAAATGGAGAGAGGTTTTTCTTCATAAAAGGCCTATATTCAAAAACCTCCTTCAAGTTTCACACAGGTAGCATAGGTTGGGAGAATTGAAAAGATATTCACAGGGTATTTTCTAGAAATTTACAAGTTTACTATCTGAATCATTAGTTTCAAAATCAAATCTTGAGGAGCTGGAGCTAGATCAGAGAAAAAAGAAGACATGGGTATTGATGAGAACAAGTTAAATCACAATAACCTCTCTCCTTTTTCACACAGATGTGACCAACTGGGATATGCAAAAGGGGATTTGAATCCTATTTTTCAGAAGTCTACATTTTATTTTTGTTTTATGTAAATTGTGGTAAGTATGCCATGTTAGAGTTTGTTAGAAGTTTTTTCTTCAATTGTAACTAATTTAGACCCTAAGGTAAGTCTAGGGGGTCTGATACATTATAAATTTGCTCCCCGCAGAAGGGAGAAGGGTTGGGAATTTTCAAGAGCAGGGGATTTCCATTGTAATATGTTTCAGTTTCCAAGAGCTGAATAAAATTGCAGAGGCAGGATGATAAATCTTCATGGAATAGATTCCCGTGCCATCTTTTTCTTCAATAAGTAACTTCTTTACATGATTGTTTATCTTGTTTTCATTCTAGTTTGTATTTGCTTTCATGTTTGAGCATTAGTGTATATGGGCCAGAATTCATCTTACATGCTCTAGGTCCATTGTTTAAGCATTTTCAAAACATTTTATTCTAAAGTCTTGTAGAATTCACCCTAGTTAGGTGTTCTATTTGATGGGATGTCTCCTTCTGTATTCTAATCAACCTACTAATACCTCCAGATTGAGGAAAGGGTGTCTACCTTACCTTTGTCCATAAACCTTCAGACTTCGTACCTCTTGCAACCTACTTCAGACCTGATTGTTGACTCCATTTCCCAATGGTATCCTCCATGATTGTCCCACCAAACCTTATAAAAAAAAAACTTGTTCTATTCAGAAATCTGACCTTCTGACTGTCTTTGATTGAATATCTTGAGTATGAAAACTTTGTAAATAGTGAGAGATCCCTCTCTAACTGTATTAGGTCATAATTACAGTATAGAGTGGTTTTTGCTGTTACCTTGGGATTTTCCTTTCACAACCTGGGTACATTCTGAGTGTTAATAGGAGGATCGAAGAAAAAAGACCTTCGTCATAGAATGGGGCCGCTATTAATATATGGTAATTCCCTTTGGACTCAAGACTGCTCCTGCTATTTTTTCTAGAATAGTAGTTTTTACTTTCAAAGATTTTATACATAAATTTCTTGAAGTCTACTATGATGATTGGACTGTGTTTGGTTTAGTAAGAGACCATATTGAGAGTCTGCGCATGATGCTGGAACGCTATTGTCAGTAATAGATCGTGCTTAATTCAAAGAAATGTATTTTTTGCGCACCATTTGGTGTATTGTTAGGAAATGTTGTGTGTCGCGATGGAATTTTGGTTGACCCAGTGAAAGTTGCGACTATCCTTGACTTACCACCACCTACATTAGTCACAAAACTCAGATCAATGCTAGGACACACAGGATATTATAGAAAATTTATCAAAGGATATGCAGAGATAACTGCACCTATGGTGAAACTGTTGAAGAAAGATGTGAAGTTCCAGTGGATAGAAGCTTGTCAGGAAAGTTTAGACAAGTTAAATAGCAAGATGGCCACTGTGCCAATATTGGTATTTTTGGACTGGAAGAAGCAGTTCCATGTTCATGTCTATGTGTTGTCTGTCGCGCTTGACATAGTTCTGACGCAACCGGGTGAGGGCGCAATTAATCACCCTATTGCTTTTGCCAGCAGAAAATTGTCGATGACAGAGAAAAACTACACTATGAAAAAAAGAGAAGGAATTGCCATGGCATATGCATTGCAGAAGTTTCAACACTATTTGTTGGGTGGACATTTTAATATGTACACTGATCATTCGACATTAAAATACCTAGTCAACAAGCCAATGTTGGGGAAGATCTGTCGATGGCTCCTCTTGTTTTAAGAATTTTATTTTGAATTCATTGTTAAACATGATCGACTGAATGTGGGGCCTGATCACTTGTCGAGAATAGAAAGGGGTGAAGAACCAAACAACTTGGAGGATAACTTGCTCGATCTGCAATTATTTGCAGTTACTGTGGTTGATAAAAATTTTGAGGCTATCATTCACCTTTTGAGTACAGGTTATGTGCCTAAAGGGTTCTCCACTGCGCAAAAGAAACAGTTGGTCGTCAAAGCTGTTGATTTTACATTGATCGTTGGACAACCATACAAGATGGGACCTAATGAAATATTGTGTCGGTGTGTTTTTGACCACGAACTACATTGGATAATGAGTGAAGCACATGCTAGTGTCACAGGAGGACACTACGTTGGAAAGGAAACCGTGCGCAAGATATTACAAGCTATATTATGGTGGCCGACCATACATATGGATACTAAGAGCTTTTGTTGAAGCTGTGATGTTTTCCAAAGAACAGGAAAACCGTTGAGATGCAACGAAATTCTGCTAGCACCATAGATAACCCTTCAAGAATTTGATAAATGGGCCATTGATTTTGTTGGTCCTATTAGTCTGCCAGGGAAAAGGACTGACATGTACTATATTATCACAGTGATGGACTACTTAACCAGATGGGATGAAGCTGCACCTATTAAATATTGTACCGCTGCAACTACAACGAAGTTTTTATTTGAAAACGTGGTGAGAATATTTGGCTGCCCAAAAATTCTTCTAAGTGATCAAGGTACGCATTTTGTTAACAAAATGATTGATGAGCTTACTCCACAGTTCCAGATTTAGCATAGGAAAATGACACCCTATCATCCTCAGGTGAATGGAACGGTTGAAGCATTCAACAAGATTATGGAAAATGTATTAACCAAAGCATGTAATGCGCGTAGAGATGATTGGGATATGAAAGTTTCAGCTGTGCTATGGGCATACCCCACAACTTGCAAGCGATTGACATGACACACTCCATTTAGACTGGTGTATGGACAAGAAGCTGTTGTGCTGAGCCTAAGAATTTATGTGCTAACAGAAATGATCTATGTAGATGTTGTCAAGCAAAGATTGGCGTAGCTCGTTCAAATGGAGGAGGAACGCTTTGTCACAGGGTTCCATCAAAACAAAGAAAAACAAAGGTAGAAAGCATGGCATGATTGCCATATCGGAACTAAGCATTTTGAAGTCCGAGGATTTCTTTTGTTGTATGACAACAAATTTTTGAAGCATCCAGGAAAATTGAAGACACATTGTCTAGGGCCATATGTGATCGTGCACATCACTGAGGCCGTCGCAGTGAAATTACATAAGATGGATGGAACACAGGTCACATGAATGATAAATGGAAGCCGTCTGAAAGCTTACCATGGTGGCTGTGACACAACTAGGTAAGAAATAGATTTTAAAAAGAAGAGAAAAGGAAACTATTCTGTCGCACGCCTGCGACAGGAGTATGCAAATCACAATAAGAGTGGGAATGACAGCTGGATGCCATTAAAGTGTGGACACCCAAAAATATTTAGGCAGTTATGATAGTGAAGCAACATTAATTCTACAAGCCCGAGGAAAATGGCGACGTACTTGTTGGTCCCATCCATTGTCCTTGCCATAACTGTCCTGACAGGTACAGGTAAGAGTTCAAGCATGTGAAGTAAACTTTGGAATGCATCGAACGACAAGCCCATGTGATTGACGAGATGCATATCTACCATCAAATGATTGCATGTAGGATGAGCACCGCTTATAAATATGAGACTACGTCATCAAGATTCACTTACTTGCACAGAGAGAAGAAGAGCAAACCAGAGTCTGCAAATGTGAGAGATGAAGTCAATTATAATTTTGATTTCCATCACTAGCGAACAGTTTGATGTTACCATCACATCACCTTTCTTGATAATTGAAGAATTTATATCGTCGGAAGCACAACACGCGCAAGAGGAACCAAAAACAATGGTGCAGCTCGCTCCACAGACTGTTCTTGTTGGTGCTTTGACCCCTGCTTCAGCCTCGGCTTAGAATCCACCCGCTAACCCACCATCTGTAGGTCTGTGATATTTTATGCCGAGTGAAGACCTTCCAGGAACATCAAGGCCTTGGGTAAGGGAGCCGAAGTTTATGAAGAAGCGCAAGTCCACTGTGGAAACACTAGTTCTGCCACTGAGACAAGACATAAATGCTAGTATAGAGCAGCGGAACCTACTACCTCCATACGTTCGACCAAGGAGACCAAAGGTTCCCAAAGTGAAGCTCCCAACATGAGTACGCTCCTCCTTGGTGGCACCTAAGATCCCTGCTGGCGTGCCACTATTAATGAACATCATTCCGAAGCTAGTGGGACTCAAATTTGAAGAAAATGATACCCATAAATAGGCTGAATTGGAAAGAAATAAGTATATGGTCACTCTTCCATACATGCCACCCACACCACAGCTTGTAGTTTCGATGGAGTGGGCCTGGCGAATCGAGTGGGCGGGCCTAGTTAACTTGCTGTTGATGCCGTTTTTTGGTCGAAGTAAAGAAGTGAGAACATATGTGCGACAACTCCTGTTCTGCTTCCACGGAGGATTTTTCTGGCTCGATAGGCCATATCATGATGATGTTGAGATGATTTTATCAATCATGAGTCTCCCACGCTCAAAAATCGACCATGCACCATATTTGCGCAAGGATCGGGATATGACCAAGATGAAGGAAAAATATGACCTTACGCACATGAATAGAGGATTCCTCATTTTCTCTATAACTGAAAATACAGTGAGGTTCACCACAAAGATATTATATTATAAGCTGCTGCGCAAGATGAGACCCACTGAGTGCAATGCGGGGGCAGTGGAACTAGTAGAACTCTGCGCTGAAGGCGTGGCGATCAATTGGTCCCAGTTTCTACTGAACGAGCTGCTAGAAGATGCAACTCAAACACAAGAAGAAAGTAAGACAAAATTCCACTACTCCTGGTTGCTGATGTTGATTTATTTTATAGTTTGTTCTGACCCACTAGACTACCAATCACTAGACGTCCTAGTGCTCTGCTAAGGCACGAAATATCAGAACCCGTGGGAAGACAAGGAAGACAAGATCTGACAGAAATATAAAAACATAGATTTCTTTCTACATGCAGAGGCACTAAGAAACCTAGTGCGACACCAACATATAATCCTCGATGTGACAATCCAAAGGTATGCGCCTTTCATAAATTTTTAGGTTGGTATCCAAAACATCATCCTGGAGCTACGACAAGACCCGACGAAACAAGCATAGCCAATGCATTTCATGATTACTAAAACTAATGATCCCATACAACATGATCATCGGTGGCCACCAATTCTTGTTAAATTTCCTTCGGACATACCAAAATTTAACGGTAATTCTGGTGAAGATCCAAAGAACCTCATGATGACTTATCACTTGTGGTGTTCCTCCAACTCTCTCATGGATAATTCTATCTGTTTGAGACTTTTTTATAGGACTCTTACTAGATCTTCCACCAAACGGTACATATAATTATCTCAACATTCCTTTTGTGATTTTAACACTCTAGCCATGTATTTTTTGACACATTTCCAGTTACCAATTAGGTATGAAACAGGTACTGATCTTTTGAATTCACTTCTCTAGACTACTTCTACCCATATATCTGATCATATACACAAGTGGAGATGGTGACATAGGCTAATTAAAGATCCAATTCCCTATCAATTATTGGTTGATTGGTTCACTAAGTCACTACCCCCACCCATTTCTACAGATGTTTCCATGGGAGGTGATGTTACCGAATAGAAAGCTATTAGTCATGCTCAATACTTAAATTTGGTTTATTCCCAGTTTGGCACTCTATACGATTTAATTCTAAATGTTCCTCATCCTACTTCGAACCCTTCAAGGCGTTCGACATAACCACCTACCGATGGCATGGTAGGTTATGTCCAAACATAGTATGTTGCTAAGTCGACGAAAAATAAAAATCAAACAATTTCACCAGCTAATCAGACTACTTCCAATCCCAAGACTACTACTACTCCTATTGTTTCCACCGAAGCGAATACTGTGCAATCCTCAAAATATTCAGGAACTAGGAAAAAGGGTAAAAACAAATCCAAAAAACCCATGAATCAACAGGAGGATACCAAGACACAAGCTATAGATATTGAATAAAAAAATAAGAGAAAGGAAAAGTTTTCTTGCCTCATATGTGAATGTCCTCATCGTCAGGAGGTTAATAAGTTTCTAAAGAACACTTCCACTTCGATAGTCCTAATTGATCCTTTCCCTACCCAACAACAATAGATTGATCATCAATCCTTGCATGGAACTTCATCGTCTTCTATCGATGAAATCAACATGATGGCTCGTGAATCGGTTCACATTACAACTAGATCACAGAGCTACGACCCACCTCTAGAGAAAAAGAGTGATACATTTTGGTTGATAAACCTTCCACTTCCATTCCTCCTCCAACCAATGGTATTTAAATTGAAAAACATGTTCTTGACATAGTCCTATGACCACCTAAGACTACTATTCGTAAATATGTATTCAATCCTAGTACACATCCTTCCTAATAATATAATGTCGTTGAATATTTGGCTTAAGCATCGTGCACTATGTCCACTCTCGAGGTACTCCAAACATGTCCTACACAAAGGAAAAACTTGTTATCAGTTCTTGGAGCTCTGGATCTTGAAAATAACAATGTCATTACTTTTAAGGTGGAATATTTTAAGTCCATACTTTCTCACCAAATTGCTTTCCATTTATCTATGAAAAATCATTGGGAAAAAGGCCGATCATACCATTTTGGATGAATATGCCTCAACTTCCATCATGTCCCTATCATGTTGGCAATCCAATGGTTCTCCTGAAACTATCCAATCACCTACGACATTGAAAGCGTTTGATTGTCATGGTTTCCAACCCTACAGATTATTATCATCCTCGTTGATATAATTGGGGGGGGGGGGTCAGTGTCCATCCACGTCAAAGTTGTTGATGAACCCCTAGATTATAATCTCCTCCTAGGCATAAATTGATTCTATGCGGCGCAGGCTGTTGCATCATCCTTTTTCGTGTGGTTCAATTTCCATTCCAAGGGAATATTGTCATCGTAGGTCAACTATATTTTTATTCTCCATATATGAATTCCAAATCCTTGAATAATGTTCCTCTTTTAGCATCTTCAGTTCCGCAATGTCAGAGAATTGGGGTGGGTCTTCTTAAATATTATTCTCTTGTGGGAGTCTTTTTGTTAAAGAACCCTCCTCCTTCGTAGGTCGCATATGTTAACATGATCTCAACAAGTTATGACAAATTTATAAAAGGGAAATCAATTGTTGATTCGATATCTTTGAGTTAGTTTGAAGAAATATATCAAACCATTCAATCCACCTCTGATGACTCTAGTATTAAAGATCACCTTTTAGTCATATTAGAACCCTTACATATTCCATATTGGTTAGAGTCCTCCCATCCAGCTCTAAACTATCTTTTACAACCCCTTCCATTAGATGAATCTATCATAGAGGTTATGTCCTTAGATGACATGCCTTGGAAAGATTCTCACTGTCGATCTTCTTTCCTTCCCCATTGCCAATTCGTAGAAAATTATTTTGAGTCCTTGTTTTCATCCGATATTATAGTTTCACCTCAAACACATGTACTCATCCAAAATGTTGATTCTGAAGGTAATTTGAGCAAGATTACTAAGACCACCCCGGTCGATATATCGGTGAAACCTGGATTTATTGAACACATGCATTTGGTTTATAATTTTTATTCTCATGAAATTAAAAAATATATGACCCTTTTCAAATAATTTCGTGATGTTTTTGCATGGAGCTATAGAGAAATTCCAGGGATTGATCAGAAAATACCCTGATGCCAAGCTAGTTCGTAAAAAACTCCATGAAATACATCCATGAAAAGAAACATCCATTAAGGAAGAAGTTGAAAAACTTCTTAGATATGGGTTCATTTATCCTATGTTGCTGACAGAATGGGTTTCCAATATTGTTCCTATTATTAAAAAACAAGGTACAATTAGGGTTTGTATTGACTTTAGAGATATAAATTGGGCTTATCCAAAGGACAACTAACCTACTCCATATATTGATCAAATTGTCGACAACTATGCCGAAAGTGTCATCTTTTCATTCATGGATGGTTTTTTCTGACTATAATAAGAAATATTTACTCCCTTTCGACCATCACAAGATGACTTTCATATGACCATGGGGGACCATTGCTTATCGTAAGTTACCTTTTGGTATGAAAAATGTTGGCACTACATTTCAACGTGCCATGTCTTATGATTTAAATGAAATCAAACATATAGTGGAACCCTATCTCTATGATTTGATTACCGATTCATAACATCGGGAACACCATGTTAACCATCTAAGAGCCATCTTTCTTAGATGTCGCCAATATAACATTTGGTTGAATCCAAGTAAATGTGTTTTTTTGTGTTCAGACTAGATGAATGCTTGGATTCATTGTTTCCAAGGATGGAATTTATATCGATCCTCTGAAAATCGAGGCCATTTTGGCCCTACCGCCACCTACCAACATCATCGAACTTCAAATTTTACAAGGGAAGGAAAACTTCTTGCGTCGTTTTGTATGCAACTATGCTGAAAAAACACATGGTTGCATGTGTTTGCTTAAGAAAGATACTCATTTTGTTTGGGATGATCTTGCGCAACATGCTTTCGATAATCTCAAACATGCCATCATGCACGTTCCTGTGTTGCAACCACTTGATTATACTGAGGATTATACCTTGTATGTGGTTCCATCCCTTACCACCATTGGAATGGTACTGGTTCAAATAAACAATAACAACCAAGAGCATGTGATATGTTATTTGAGTATGAGTCTTTTTTATTCTGAAACCTGTTATTCACATGTTGACAAGTTATCTCTAGCTATGGTCATTGCAGTCAAGAAATTTTTCCATTACATTTTTCTATGCATGACCACTATGTATGCAAATTCTAACCCTATGTATTATATCTTGACTAGTCAGCTACTTTGGGGCAAGTATTCTCATTGGATTTTTATCCTCAAGGAGTTTGAATTAGAATTTGCTAAAACCAGTTCAAAAAATTCTTTATTCTTTTTCTGAGCTAATGTGTGATATTCCCTGTATTACTGAGGAACCACAACCCATTGATTCATTTCCTGATGAATCCCCGTTCCTCATTAGTATGTCTGGACCCTAGTATGGAGATATGATTTTATATCTCCAAACACAACATTTTCATCTGAGTTTAACTCGTGAAGAGCGTCGTCGTATCTGTCATCACGCCAAGTACTACCTTATCATTATTGATACATTGTATCGTCGTGGTGTCGATTCCATTTTGTAGCGTTGTTTAACTCATGATGAAGCTGAAAGCGTGCTGAATGAATTCCAATCTAGAACTTGTGGTGGTCATCTTTCTAGGATGGCTATAGGCTAGAAAATCCTTCGCGCTGGGTACTTTTGACCTTCTATCTTCAAATATTGTATCGAAGCCATTAATAAATTTCCTCCTTGCCAAATTTTTCAGTCTAAAAGGTGCACCCATCCAACTCCACTCCATTCCATAATTGTTGTCAGTCCCTTTGCGAAATGGGGCATAGATTTCATGCATTGTAATCCTACCTTAGCTAGGGTCCATGGTTATATTATCATTTCCCTCAACTATTTTACTAAATGGGATGAGGCTATGCCTACATATGCCGAAGATGGTAAAAAAACTGCCCTATTTTTATTTAATCACATTATCGCTCGGTTTGGGGTTCATCAAGCCATCATTATTGATCACAGTTCTCATTTTAGGAATTGAATGATGTCAAAATTAAGTGCTAAAATAGGTTTTTGTCATGATAAATCAAATCCTTACTACCCTCAGTCCAATGGACAGGTTGAAGCTATCAATAAAATTTCGAAAACTACGCTTCAATGGATGGTAGAGCAAGCTAAGTCTAGTTGGCACTTGTAATTATTTTTGACATTAGGGTATTATAGGACCACCGTAAAACCATCAACTGGTTTCACACCATTTCAATTGGTGTACGAACTGGAAGCAACTCTTCCTATCAAATGTGAAATCCTTTCTCTAAAAATCGTTGTACAACTCCTACCCAATACCACCACAGAGGAAGAACGTATTTTGTATTTGAACGAACTTGATGAAACTCACCGAGATGAAACCTTGGCTAATGAGGTACATAAACGATGAATTAAATATCAATATGATCGATCCGTTCAACCTCACCTCTATAATGAAGGTGATTGTCACGTCCCCATCCCTCAACCGGTGAAGAGGACGCGACGAACACCACATACAGCCGGGCAAACAGCCCCATGAACATGAACAGAAGAGATCAATGCTGAAATTACAAAGCTTAAACATACAAGCATACACAGATGCATAATTATTTAATCATACAGCGGAAGCAAACATATACATTCCAGCATCCCCATGTTCATTATAATTCATTAAACATCAGTATAAATTGCAGAGATGAATTAGCAGCAGCACTTATCTTTCAATGAAGAATCCCGCAACCAGCTACGTCACTGCAACGTTCCACCCAACCATAGGCCAGCTTGCTCATCAATCTCTCAGCAACGCTGCCACCCCTGAGCTGGGCATGATTCCTCCAAGGATAAGGGACAATGCAGGCTTACACATAGCCAGGGGACACAATCAGCCAAATCAACACCGTTGGGTTTATCAGGCCATCCACAGATCAGCCAAGCCAGCACAGTCCAAAGACCAACCACTGCATACCAGCAGCAAAACGACCCTTCATAGCCCTGTGAAGACGCAAAGACGACCAGGGACAATCCCAACAAAAGGTGAGTACAAATCAAGTCCACAAGACAACACAGAGTTGTTCTTGGCCCTAATGTGGCCAAAACAACTCAGCAACAACACCCAAACCAGGGTATATCAGCATCCCAATTCACAATGAATGATGGAAACAATACACAGTCCACAAAACAGGGACACCACAGCCAACAATAACGTCCACGAACCCACAACACACAGCTCCTCAACCCAAACGCTGGAGAATGACACAGCCCATGCAAACATGGAAGAAACACACACGCAGTCCACAATTTGAAGAAGAAATCGGACTCACAACCACATCCAAAAATCATGGGAAGAATAACAACAACCCAAAATGTGGGTGAAATCAACAGTAAGCCGCATACACAGCAGAAATTCATGCCGCGAGGCTGCTCTCCCAGCTCGCTGCATGAGCAAAACCAAAGAGGGAACCCCCAACCAGCGCGTGAGGAAGACAGTACCAACCTCTGTGTGAGGATGAGAAACTTCCTGCTTGTGCGTGAGGATGAACAGTCTTTCCCTCCGCGTGAGGAAGAACAGACCACGGCTTTGCGTGAGGAGGAACAGACTAGACGTGAGAGCAACCGACCATGGGGATAATGAAGAACGGCGTGAGAGAAATGAAGGTTCTCCACTGGGCATGCATACCGTCCAAACTGACAGCAGCCTGCCAAAACCCATGTTTTCCCATGCCCACGTTTCCTCATGCAATAACTGCCCCCAACTAACAAAGTCAAGACATTGAAGAGGTTGAAGAGGTTGGATGAGACAAAAATGTGGCAAAAAAACAAAGGTGGCAACACATGGGTTTTTCCCCCATAAACCAAGGTTTGACATCCCCCACCCCTTATCCTTTGGAACCATGCCCTTTTCATTCAACGTTGCACTGCCGTAGTTGGTTGTGGTTTTAGTTTTATTTGATGTGCGTGTCTACATGATGCCAAATTATAATGTGCCGGATAGCACGACATACCATCGGCAACTACCCCTATTGCCGAAACATACACGACCAAATCGATGGTGGGGATTTTGCCTTGAGCTCCTCACCATGACTAATTACATTATATACATCATGCAAACAGGGTCAAAACCGGGGACATTACAGTTATTGTCTTGACTTATGAAAAAAACATGATAAACTGGGAGGCGAAAAACTCGAATGCACGTGGCACTTCTTGTACCATGAGTCATGTTTTAGAAAAGGGGCTTATGAGATGATTGATTACGATGGGATACCTTTAGGTGAGACCCAAAATGGGATTTACCTTAAAGGGTACTATACTTATACAATTTCACATGTGTACCTTGTACAATTTGTTAATAGAGTGTGTTGTGAAATTTGAACTTTTTATTCTTTTGAATGTAGGATTCATCCTAGTTAAGACTGCTTATATAGTGTCATTCTTGAATGAACAGTCGACCTTGTATTTAGGATTCACGGATGGTGCTAGTCAGAATACCTTGAATATTTCATCAGTGACATGGGTACTTTATTCCTCTACCGATGATTTGGTAAGCTCAGGTGGAAGTTGCTTAGGTCCCACAATGAACAATATTGTTGAATATCATGCAGTAATTGGACTATTGACTGATGCTTCGTCAAATGATGTGAGTCAGAGTATGGTTTGGCCTAGATTCATAACTAGTTGTTTCTCAGTTAAACCATGTCTACACTATCTGAAATCCTTTACTTCTTCGGTTATTTTGAAGGGTTCATCTCCTTGAAAGGTCCTTTGTGTTTATTTCATACCGACATATGCCAAGACATTTAAATGTAGTTCTTGATTCACTAGCTAATTATGTTTTGGATTGGTACATATCTCATATTGAATTTTCATTCAAGATAGAATACATATGTAAAAATAACATATAAATAAGAATCCATTCATGTATAACACACCATAATAGACACACCATTTTGTATAAAGTCATTTTTATAAATATTTTACAAAAGATACCAAGGCAAAAAATATGAATCCAAAAGCTTTCAGTATATCAAAATATGAAGCAAAATGCTTTCAATAAATAAAAATATGAAGCTCAACATATTTCATTACACTACTATAGAACCACTACTCCTAACTAGTCTTGATGCTCATGGTAACACATGATGGCCCGAGCCACCCTACAGAGTAGTCATCCGAAATGATCGAAAAATCCTGTTGTATGGCATTGATAATGTTGGAGTACATTATATATGGAGATTTCTATGACATCTACACTTAGCTGCTACAATTTCTCCTTAATCTCCTACATCTCTTCCTTGTCCTTGATGTTCCAGACTGCTATCCTTGTAACAACTCCTCGCCTTTCAATGGGTAATTACCCCTCCAGCCGTGATGGTCCAATGTTTGCATGATAGAACATGATGTCTTAGTATCACAAAAAGAACAAAAAAATGAAATATAATTGAATAAAAAAAATTAAAGAAGGAATCTTTCTTACCCATCTCTCCCCACTAATCGTCCTTGGGAAGTGGCATATCTGGATCTCCTCTAAAATCTGTTCTTGAATATGTGTAGTTCTCTGCCATAAGGATCTGATCACGCAACCATTGGAAGAGTACATATCCATAGGTGACCTTAGGACCACCTCCACCATGTTGATCCATAGCCTCGACCCATCTCAACATGCATGGGTCATGTGGCTCGATATCGTTCAATGGTACTTGGGGGCGTATTAGTGGAAATCATTCTAGGAAGAAATAAATCATGATGGAACCATAGAAATATTGTTTGAGCTCCCCTCACCAAAATTTGGTTAACTGGTCTTTAAGACTCACCAATATTTGCTGGATCCATACACTCGAATGCGTAAAGCATGTGAGACTGTGTAGTCTGGTGGGAAGCCCAACTACCCGCCACCTTATCAATAGTGAATAGGATGTTCCTCATGGGTCAATTCGATACATGTTTTATGGGTATCTTCCCACCATGTGACTGTGTTCCAATGGTTCAGTACTCATAGATCAAGTCATTTATCATCATCTCTCCCCCTCTTGGTCCAGAGAGTGACACTAGGTTCCCTCATCTTGAGAGACTGGTGAGGAAATAGATGTCCTCCACATCGAAGGTGAGAATGTGGGTTCCAACCTGAAAGTGTTGTTGTTTAGGTTCCCACATCCTTGTCAAGTAATCCAAAAATCAAACATGGGCCCTCATACCCAGGATCCAGAAGAATTTTAGGAGTCCACACTCTCTTAATTCCAACACGGTGTTCATATCATTGGCAGCTTGGGAATCATCTAGTTCATGTTCTCTCTCTTTAAAAATGACCATGTTGTGTTTGAAAACCCATGGAATGCCAACAAAAAACCCTTATAAACATTCCTTGGCAAAATAATTTCAAGTTTTAGCTTAATGCTATGATTTTTGAGATTTTTGGGGTCGTCAACACACTTTCCCTATACAAACAAGGCGCCAATGCACTTACCTTTTGTAGACAGAGAGGAGTTGATGCTCTTTCCACTTTCAAGGGGTGCGCCGATGCCCTTCCTGAAAGGGAGAATAGTGTCTCCTAGGGCGTGCTCATATCTTATGGTGTGCTCTTAACTCCCAAAAAACAACTTAAAACTCATAAAAAACCTAACCCACCCTTACTTGATGTAGAGGATTCGGTTCTTGTGCACGTACTTCCTTTTGGTCAACCTGGGACTAGTGCATTTAGATTTACTTAAGGTTTTGTTATGGATAACATAGGGGAAGGATCAGGAGACCTTTATACTCCCACGACAGTTATGCCATCAGGAAGATTATCTCCATCTCATGTTAGTATACCATAATCTAATTGTCATTCTATTTCTACACTAGTAGTGTCTCTAAAATTCAGTTCAACAACCTCAATTTCACCTAGTACTTGATTTCACCTAGGTCTAAAGTGATTAATCCTCCTCTAACTGTGATTCCTATTACTAGATCTTCTACAATAGTTGTTACTAGCATACCTAGTGTATCATTTACATCCTCCCCTTTGTTTTAAAACTTTTAGAACAATCCTGCTAGTTTTGCTCCTTTCATTTAGGAATTTCCTTGGTATGGAGGGCATATTCCTCCTTCTTTGTCGTTTGTGGGATCTTTGCTGACATACTCTAGTGCACCCTCTGTAAGGCAAAATCCTTTCACAGGATTTAGTTTTAAAAGTGTTGTTCAAACATCCACTATACCAGCTAGGGGTTCTTCTTTTTCACTGTTTGGTGGATGGAACACTACTCCCATATCCACAATACCTATTTCAGTTGGAAGTAGTTAGTATCAAGTCCAATATAGTAAACTGCAAGGAAGTAACCCTTTATCATTTGGGAAAAATCCTTTTCATGCCGATTTCACTTCACAACCGACAACTAGGGACGACCCCACCAAACTGATAGGAATTCTGGTTCAAGGAATCCTTCCCACAAAACTCCCCAAATACAAACTCCGGCTAGGTCTCGTATTCCTTTCCTGGAAAATTTAAACTTGTAAGATTTATCAAATTTAACAAATGATCTTGTCCATCATTATTCGACTTGGCCACCTATCCTAGACAAACTACCTTCAGATATTCCAAAGTTTGAAGGAAAAATTGGAGAAGATCTAGGAGACCATGTCACAACCGTTCATCTTGGGTGCTCTTCTCATTGAGCGATGATTCCATTCAGTTAAGACTTTTTCAATGAACCTTAATTTATGTGGTATCTAAATGGTACATCGAAGTCCCTTCCACCACTTATAATAGTTTTTATGAGTTAGTGACGATGTTTCTTAATCACTTATAATTCCTTGTTCGGTATGATGTCAGTACGGATATTTTGTCCACCTTTAGGCAAAAAAAATCCACTCATATCTCTAATCACATTCAGGAGTGGCAACAATGGAAGAGGTTGATTAAGGCTAATATACCCCTTGAATTCTATTTAGAGTGGTTTTTGAAGTCACTTTTTCCTTACATATCAAAAGATGTTTCCACTTCGGCGGTGACTACAGAAGAGGAATCCATACTCAGAGCCTAGCAGCTTGACCTGATCTATGCTCAATATGGGATTTTGTATGAAATTATACCATATGCACCAAGATCAAATAAAAATTCCTACTATCGGATCTTCTATAATAGTTGTTACTAGCATACCTAGTGTATCATTTACATCCTCCCCTTTGTTTTAAAACTTTTAGAACAATCCTACTAGTTTTGCTCCTTTCGTTTAGGATTTTCCTTAGTATGGAGGGAATATTCCTCCTTCATCATTTATGGGCTCTTTGTTGACAAACTCTAGTGCACCCTCACAGGATTTAGTTTTCAAAGTGTTGTTCAAACATCCACTATACTAGCTAAGGGTTCTTCTTTTTCACTGTTTGGTGGAAGGAACACTACTCCCATATCCACAATACCTATTTCAGTTGAAAGTAGTCAGTATCAAGTCCAATATAGTGAACCGCAAGGAAGTAACCCTTTATCATTTGGGCGGAATCCTTTTCATGCCATTGTCACTTCACAACTGACAACTAGGGACAACCCCCACCAAACTCATGGGAATTCTGGTTCAAGGAATCCTTCCCACCAAGCTATCCAAATACAAACTTCAGCTAGGTATCATATTCCTTTCCTACAAAATTTAAACTATTCAGATTTATCAAATTTAACAAACGATCTTGTCCATCATTATCTAACTTGGCCGTCTGTCCTAGAAAAACTACCTTCAGATATTCCATAGTTTGAAGGAAGAATTGGCAAAGATCTAGGAGACCATGTCACAACTTTCATCTCGGGTGCTCTTATAACTCACTGAATGATGATTCCATTTGGTTAATAATTTTTCAACGAACCTTAACCGATGTGGTATCTAAATGGTACATCGAAGTCCCTTCCACCACTTATAATCGCTTTTATGATTTAGTGACGACGTTTCTTAATCACTTATAATTCCCTGTTCAGTATGATGTCGGTACAAATAATTTTTCCACCTTTAGGCAAAACAAAGCCACTCATATCTCTAATCACATTCACTAGTGGAAACAACGGAAGAGGTTGATTAAGGCTAATATACCCCCTGGATTCTTATTAGAGTGGTTTTTGAAGTCACCTTTTCCTTACATATCAAAAGACGTTTCCACTTCAGGGGTGACTATAGAAGTGGAATCCATACCCAGAACCAAGCAGCTTGACCTGATCTATGCTCAATATGGGATTTTTTTATGAAATTATACCATATGCACCAAGATCAAATATCGACCCTGTGAAACTGAAACCTAGACTGCATACCGATGGCATCGTAGATTCAATTGAGACACTTACTGTAGAAACTTTGGCTAAACAAATACATGAATGATATTTGAATAAATATATAGTAGAGGCAACTATTTTTTCCACACCTTCCCCTCCAACGATTAATAACATGCAATCTAACCAACATGGTACTTATCAATTCGGTGGGAAAAAGAATAGAGGAAAGGAGGGATAAGGTAGCCATAAAAAATATAAGCCCACGAATAATGCCGAGGGGGGTAAGAAAAAATATAAAAAATGTTAAATTCCCTTGAAATATTTGCCAAGAATATCACCTGACTAACCAATGCCCCCTTGTGGAACAAACCTAGAATTTGTTTAAGCAACAACAACCCATTTTTCTCAAGGACCCATTTCCAAAGGGGAAAATGCAACTTTGGGTAGATCTAATACCGCTGGGGGCACCCAAGGTTCCTCTTCATATGATCAATCATATATCAACATGATTATATACCATATCCTATTATAAAATAGAGCAAAAAAATATAACCCCGAGGTGCCAGAAAAAGAGAAATAGACTATTGAAACATCAACCCCTCTTTCCATTGAAAATTCAGTGGATCCTATGCCTAAGATACCAAAGGTGTCATTAAAAGGGCATCACACAACCCCAATGTGTGATGTGCTCCCAACTATTTGGTTGTGGAAGACTTATCCCAAACACCTTGTGCCATGTCCTCCTTAGAAGTGTCACAACGTTGTCCCTCACAATGAAGCACACTTCTAGCTTCTATAGGTAGTCTTGACTCTATAGGTTCAGTAGCTAAGTTCTATATGTCTGATGTCAAACCACACTTTGTGTATCATGTAGCTTTTCAGATCGATGTAGTCCATGGGACTAAAACCATTGGATGAAGGATCGTTGATGAAGGCGCACCTACTTGTGTAATGGCCATATAATGTTGGAGATATTTAGAGTCCCCTAATTTGGTTCCATCTACAACCTTACTCACTTCTTTTGATGGTAGGTCTTTACATCCTCATGGTATTCTACCTTCTTTTGATATTGATTTGGTAGGGAAAGTAGTTTCGGTTGAGGTTGAAGTGGTAGACATTCCTCTCTATTATAATTTTCTTTTGGTTAGGACTTCACTTATGCTATGTGTGATATCCCATCGTCCACTTTTTGAGTACTTATGTTTCCTCATGAAGGAAATATGGCTATAATTGATCAATTGCCATTTACCTGAAAAATTCATGCGGATGCATCAGAATCAAATATCCCGATTATTGATCAGGATATCTCAACAAATGAGAGCTTAGGAGTAGGAATGTATACTTCACTTATGGGCATATTTGATTTCCCTGCTCTTGTAAATTATATTGGATCAACTAGTGGGGGGGATATTGCTTTTACATACGGGGATTTTTCTTTGATTTCAAATAAGATTGATCCATGGATTTTACCCATGCAAGCTGAACTGGAAGTTCCCTTATTTGTAGCAGAGGTTTCTTACCAATCTCTTTATGATTTTTTTGTAGATCCCATCATGACTCCTTCTGTCTCTAAAGAGTCAGAGGTAGATTACTTTCCTGCATGGGCCACAAACTCTATGTATTCTTCTGACTACTTAGATATGGTTTTTACTTCCAATAAATTCATTCAATAAGCTATGATAGGAATCGATAAACCTTGGGAATTTATGCACCATAGGTCCTATTTTATTCTATACCTAAGTAGGATATAAAATCAAGAGTTTCACGTGAGACATTGTGGGGATATTAATCACCTCGTAAATCCTTTAGAGAAAGAAGGAATTTTTTTTTGAAGACAATATGGAAAATATTTTTGAAACAAGGCCAATCAATATTTCCACTAAACCCAATGTCATGGAGAATATTTACATTGGAGAAAACTGTTTTCCTGAAAAGATTGTCATTTATACCGACCTTTTAAAGGAATTTCGTGACATATTTTCCTGGTCATATGAGGATATGCCAGGTATTGACCCATCCATTGTTGAACATGAAATCAAGACATATCCTAACGTTAAACCAACTTGAAAAAAAACTCTATACTGTCAATCCAAGGAAGGTGACAACTATTAAAGACAAAGTTGAGAAGCTCCTAAACACACATTTCATATACATATTTCTATGACATAATGGGTATCTAATAATGTTCCAGTCAATAAAAAGCAAGGGAATATCCACATATGTACTGATTTTAGGAATTTGAATAATGCATGTCCTAAAGATAACTACCCCAAGCTATTCATTGATCAAATAATAGAGGGGTGTGCATGCAGTGAGATTTTTTCCTTTATGGATGGATTTTCAGGATATAACCAAATTCAAATTAAGCATGAAGATAAACATAAGACTGCTTTTATATGTCCCTTCGATATCTTTGCATACAGGAAGATTCCTTTTGATTTAAAGAATGTTGTAGCCACGTTCCAAGGAGCTATGAATTTCGACTTTTATGATATCAAACACATAGTCGAACCTTACCTAGATGACCACCCAACACATTCTTGCAAGAAAAGGGACCATCTAGCCCATTTACGATTGGTGTTTGAACAATGTAGACACTATAAGATTTGTTTGAATCCCCATAGTGTGTTTTTTGTATCGAGTTGGGACGGTTGTTAGGATTTATTGTGTCCTACAAGGGGATTATGGTCGACCCACTCAAATTAGAGGCGATTATAAATCTTCCTCCTCCTGGTACAATTAGACAACTTTAGAGTTTACAAGGAAATTCCAATGTTATCAGGCGTTTTATAGTGAACTATGCTAAAATAACTAAAAGATTCATGCACCTACTCATACAATATACCCCATTCTTATGGGATGAGGATGCACACCAATCATTTGAGGCTCTTAAAAGAGAACTATTATCAGCCCCTTTATTGCACCCTCCATATTACACTAAATATTTTATCATATATCTGGCCGCATATGATTCTACAATTGGCACAGTGCTAGTTCAGGAAGATGACCAACTCTAGTAGCATGTCATATACTACTTCAACCGATCCCTCGTAGGACCTGAACTTCGATACTCATATGTTGAGAAATTGGCACTAGCAGTTGTTTATGTTGTTTAGAGGTTGCATCACTAAATTTTACTTCAAACAACCACTGTGGTCGCAGATGTAAATCCATTTCATGTATTTTAACCCAATGTATAATCGAGGGAAAATTTAACAAATAGATATTCATACTCCAAGAGTTTGACCTTGATTTTCAATCCACTAAGTCTAAGAAGTATTTGGTGTTTGCAGAGCTTATTTCTGAGTTCCCTAGTGACAAGAGTTCTACGATAGAAGAAGATTCATTTCTTGATGAACATGTCTTCTTAATTTCTACCTTGGATCCTTGGTATGGAGAAATCTTGGTATATATCCAAACTTTGAAGTGTCCAACAACCTCTTCCCAATAAGAACCACAAAAGCTATGACTTAATGCTAAAAACTACCTCATTATTGGTGACACTCTCTATAGAAGAGGGGTAGATTCAATTTTGTGTCGTTGCATTACTCATGAAGAGGTTGGGTCTGTTCTAAACTATTCCCATAGTGGAGCATGTGGAGTTCATTTATCTGGGCTGGAACCAACTCAGAATATTTTGTGTGTCGGTTATTTTTGTCCCACAATCTTTAAATATTTCCTGGAGGCTGTTAATCATTTCCATCCTTGTCATATTTTCACCAAAAAAATGTGGTCACATCCAGTACCTCTCTTTCCCATTATCATGGTAGGACCCTTCACTAAGTGGGGGGTGGACTACATGACATGCAAACCAGTTTCTATTTGGGGGCATAAACATATTATTGTTTCCATTTACTACTTTACTAAGTGGAGGAGGCAATTTCTACCATGAAAGTAGATGGGGAAACTACAACTTATTTTGTTTTCAATCATATTATTGCTAGGTTCAATATCCCGAAACAGAATGTCACTGAACATGGCAGCCATTTTTCAGAATAAAATGATGACATAATTAGCTATTATGCTTGGTTTTAAGCAATATCATTCATATTCATTTTACCCGCAAGCGAATGGACAGGTGGAATTCGTTAACAAAACTTTGAAACCATCCTCCAACAGATAATCAATGCTAGTATATCTAATTGTCATATAACGATTTATCCTACCAATGTCATATCATATCATATCGAACCAATGCAAAGATTGTCATAGGTTTTTCACCTTTATAACGTGCTTAGAGGGTGGAGGTGGTCACACCTATTGCATGTGAAATACCATCATTGAAATTAGCTATACAGATTTTACCTGAAACTTGATCTTTAGAAGAACGTTTGTTGCATTTAGAATATTTAGATGAACAACGCAGAGATGTGCTCACAAAAAAAAAACACATAAGAACTGGGTGAAGAGTCAATATGATAAGTCTGTTAAACCTAGGGTTTTCTCCAAAGGTGACCTTGTATTATTCTACAACCAAGATAAAGAACCTTTATGTGTAGGGAAGTTTAAATCGATGTTGCTCAGACCCTATATAGTGTCTAAAGTTCTAAAAAAATGTGCTTATGAACTAGTGGATTACGATGGAAACAAGTTGTCGAATCCCAGAAATGGGCTCTACCTTAAGAAGTATTACGCTTAAGCTATATGATTTTTCTTATATATAGTTGTATAGTGTTGTAAAAAAGTTTCTCCTTTTTGTTTCTTATACAAATTTGGTTGTTTTTTTATGTCCACCAAGTGCTTCATAGGATTCGCTGATGGCCCTAGCCATCTCACTCGTAACCTTGCTTCAACTACTTGGGTTATCTATTCACCTGCATGCCGGCTAGTTGCTTCAGGAGGTTCCTGTTTAGGCTTTTCTACTAACAACATGGCTGGATATAGTGAAGTTATTGAGTTACTCCGAGATGTTTTTTCCCATGACATTCCGTGTATGGAAGTCAAACTTAACTCTCAGTTAGCCATATCTCAACTTATTCATGATTACTGGGTGATGGATCCCTCTTTATTTAGTCAGTTTTTAAAAATTAGATTAATTAAAATACAATTTGATTATATCATATACAAGCATATTTCAAGATATCAAAACAATTTAACTGATGCATATGCAAACTATGTACTCGGCTGGAATTTGTATCATACACTTTAAAAATAACCAAGCATACATCAAATACACATGTAAATATGAACTATCACACAAACACACACACACACACACACACACACACACACACACACATGCACACACACACATATATAGGTCCAAAAACATATAAACTGAGCCCAAGTCAATATATCTAGTTAAGAATACAAATTAAATACAAAATTGTGATCATAATCCCTCATGATGCAAATACTCCTAAGGAGAGGTTAGAGCCTCAGCTGTATTTGACACTAATTCTTCATAACAAATGACAAATCTAGACACTTGCCAAAGCAATCTCAACCACGCAGAGGGCAATCCCACTACATGCTCCTACATCTCTATAGGAATCCTATCCATTTGGATAGTAGGAATATCAAGAGTCGAATGAGCAATTTTTCCCTCAAGTGTCATAAGCATGGCGTCAGCTCTGCCTTCCTTCGTTGGTCGTACAAATAATCGAGGATGTCCATCTAGCCGTACTGGTCCAATATCTGCATCAGGAATTATGATTAGGCTTAGATTCACAAAAATACACACAAGTGCATATTTACAAACTAAAACTCATAAAAATTTAATATATCAAAAAACAAAACATTCCAATCTCTCCCCATGCTTCTCCAGGAGGAAGCATGCATTCAGGATCTCCATGGAAATCTAACCTTGCATATGGAAACTCCTTGATGGAGGGAACTTGTCAACTCCACCATGCCTAAAAATCATCATCAAAAGAAACTACGGTGTCTCTGTTAAGGTTTCATATGCTTAGCTAGATATAGTTATAGTTTAATCCAATTTCAAATCAATAACATATGCATAATCACTGAAATAAACACTATCACAAGATAGACACAAATTTATCCTGGGAAACCCTCAATGGAAAGAAAGCCCAACAAAAGTTCCTCTATATAGATGTATAAGATAAAACCCTAAAACACGTGTCCCTTCTCCTTGTTGATATGTCTCTCTCTCCTCCTATGTGCTATACAAAAGTGAGTGTGTGTGTTCAAATGAGGAACATAACTCCTCTATTTATACTATATGTCACTTGACTTTCACCCTAACAAGTCGGTCCCAACAAATGTACTGGGCCAACCTCACCTAGGAAGACACAAAACAATATTATATTATATTCAAGAGGGTACTATTGACCCGAATTACAATGGAGGTTAAACCTCATGACTCTATGATGACCAAATACAATAGTAACATCCTGATGGAGGAATAAGACATCTCCATTGGGTTACATTAGTAAAATACATTTAGAATATTCTTTGAAGTTACAATATTTCAACACTCTCCCTTAATGAGAAGGGTATTCTACTGACAACAACATCATCAACTACAGGAGCAATGAGAGAGAGCATCTTCAACAGTATCAAGGTAATACATCTATATGTCATAGGAAGTTTTCAAAAATCAACAACTAGAACCGTTATTGTAACATCTTCAACATATTCAGTATTGGAACATCATCTTCTACAACACCGAGCCTTGATCTTCTGCAGCACTTGATCACTTGATCCTTTGCAGAAACACTTTGATATCCATCTTCTTGCAGCACTCGATCCTTTGCAACAACACTTTGATCTTCATTTTCTTGCAACACTCGATCACACGATCCTTTGCAACAACAATACCTGCAATACACATGATATCTTTACGGGATGATCAATCTCTATCACTTTTGGACATAAGTCGAAGGATGATGCAATTCTCATTAGCCTACTCCCCCTTAACAAGGAGGGTCCACATCATCAACCAAATGGATCGTCCATAAATGAATGCAAGTCAACATTGTCTGCAAATGAATGCGGATCTCGTCTGCAAATGAATGCAGGACAACACCATTTGCAAATGAATGAATATCTCATCCACAAATGAATGCAGTACCACATCATATGCAAATGAATGAAGGAACCATCATATACCATCCTTAGCCTGTTAGTGCTAGGACCACTCTCAAGAGGGTGTTCTTGTCTATGGCACCATTCTACAAGTGAATGTAGGATCACTCTCCAAAAGAGAGTATCATCTGCAAATGAATGTAGATCTCTTCCACAAATGAATGTAGGACCACATTGTACACAAATTAAAGTGGGACTCATCGTAGACCATCCTTAACCTGTTAGTGCTAGGACCACTCTCAAGAGAGTGTTCTTCTCTACGGCACCATGCTACAGGTGAATGTAGGATCACTCTCCAGAAGAGAGTATCATCTATAGGACCATTCTCAAGAGAGGATACTATCATCCACAATTGAATTTCAGACCTCATCAGCATCCGCGGGCGCACTTGGCCTTTTCTGTACTGGCGCATCACTATAATCTCATCCATAATGATAGTCTCATCATCACTCCCCCTATCCAGGGAGGTCCTTTCGTATTACACCAAGCTTGTCATGGAAATTCTTAAACTTTACTTGAGACAGAGGCTTGGTCAATACATCAACAACTTGCTCATCGGTACTCACATAATGGAGTTTTATGGCTCCCTTCTATACCATGTTATGATTATGTAAAAATATCAGATTTCTATGTGCTTTGATTTATCATGGAACACAAGATTATCTGTCATCTTTATACGGCTCTATTTCTCACATAGAATCACCATGGTGTCCAACTGTAATTCAAATAGACCTAACATCAAATTCCAAAGCCATATGGCTTCACAACTAGCAGAACCTGATGCTATGTACTCTGCTTTAGCCATGCTGAGAGCAACACTGGACTGTTTCTTGCCAAATCATGACATCATGGCAGATCCTAGATAATAACATCCACCTGAAGTTCTCTTTATGTCTGTGGCACTTCTTTCCCAATCTAAATTTGTATATCCATACAATATGTAGTCATGATCTATATCATATTATAGTCCAAAGTCTATCACACCTTTCAGGTACCTCATCACATGCTTTGAAAATGTTAGGTGAACACGTCTAGGTTTAAATAGATACTGACTCAGGGTGTTCACAACAAAGCATATATCTGTCCTGGTATTCATCAGATACATCAATGACCCAATGATCTGTCTATATTGAGTCACATATACTAACTCTGATGATTCATCAGATAACAAACTCAGGTTGGTATCCATGGGTGTGTCCATGGCTTTACAATCCAACACATCAAATCTTTTTAATATTTCCACTGCATACTTTTCCCGGTTCAGAAATATTACTTTTGGGATCTGCCACACTTCCAGGCCTAGAAAATAGTGCATCAACCCAAGATCTTTCATCTCAATTTCTCCAGCAATCTTCTTCTTGTAATTTGCAATCTGTTTCTCATTTCATGTCAAGAATAAGTCATCCACGTATAGTAATAGTATGACAGGTTCATCATCCATAACCTTAAGGTAAAGGTTAGGTTCGACTTTACTCTTGGTAAAGCCCAATTTTGTTAAGAAGTTATCTATTCTTTCATACCAAGCTCTAGGAGCTTGCTTCAGTCCATACAGATCCTTCTTCAACTTACATATGTGGGTCCCTCTGTCTTCGACTTCAAATCCTTGTGGTTGTTCAAAGTATACTTCTTCTTCAAGCTCACCATCCGGGAAGGCTGTCTTTACATCCATCTGGTGTAGATTCAACTTCATCATGGATGCAAGTGCCATGATGGTTTTGATGGAAGCGTACCTTTCTACTGGCGCAAATTTCTCTTCATAATCAATTCCCTCTTACTGAGAGAATCCTCTGGCCACAAATCTTTCCTTGTATTTTTCAATACTTCCATCAGCTGCATGTTTAATCTTGTAGATCCACTTGGAAGATACCATACTCTTTCCTTCTGGTTTGGGTATTATATCCCAAAAATCATTCTTCATTATTGACTGGTATTCTTTTTTCATTGCTTCTACTCATTCTTTCTTATGTACAACTTCCTTGTAACTAATAGGTTCTTGATTTGTAATATCACACATCAAGGCTACATAATTGGAGAATGGATTTGATCTCTTGCTTGTTCTTGTGAAGCCCTCTGAAGCTCCATACTTTTCTACTTCTTGTATGATTTCTCTTACCCATGCAGGTTTTCTCTTTTGTGACATGTCCATAGTAGGGGGTTCCCGAGGTTCCAACATATCATGATCTTCTGATGCTTCTATTTCAAGAGAGGATGCAACTTCTAGTTTTCTAGGAGGTACATCTTCTTCATGTACTTCTTCATGCTGACACTTTCTGGATTTATTAAGAGTTGTTTCTTCATCAAATGTTACATCCCTACTATTTTCTATGTGATGGAATCCTAGAATGTATATCTCAAAGGCTTTGGAGACTTCACAGTATCCAACAAATATTCCCTTCTTTTTCGAAGGGTCCAACTTGGTTCTCTTTTCTTTTGGAATGTGAACATAGACTGGGAAGCAAAATATATTGAGATGGCTCACTTCAGGATTATTTCCTGTGTACATTCCTTCTAGAGTCTTGAATCCAAGGGCACTACGTGATAATCTATTATGTGCATAAATTGTTGTTCTTGCTGCTTCAACCCATAGATGCATAGGAAGATCTTGATCATGTATCATTGTCTTCACTGCTTCCACAATGGTCCTATTCTTTCTTTCCTCAACACCATTTTGTTGGGGATTGTAGGGAGTGGTTAGTTCCCTCTTGATTCCATCTTCTTTACAAAAAGCTTCAAACTCTTTTGAAGTATATTCTCCACCATTATCTGTTCTGACTGTCTTGACTCTTCTTTCTGAATGGTTCTCTATCAAGGCTTTGAATTCCTTGAATTTTTTGGATACTTCATTCTCTGTTTTCAAGAATTATATCCATGTCTTTCTTGAATATAAATCAATAAATGTAACATAATATTCATAACCACTTAAGTAGGTGGAGGCATTGGACCACATACATCAAAATGAATTAATTCCAACATACCTTTAGTCTTTGTTTCACTCTTCGGAAATGGATTCTTGATATTATTTCCTCTTGCACATCCTTTGCAAGTGCATTCATGATCAATATTCAAATATGGTAAACCGGTTACTACTTTGATCACATGGGGTAATGCTTTGTAGTTGATGTGAGCAAGCCTTCTATTCCATTGTTCACTTGAGCTAGTGATCTCATGGATGAAGGTTGTTTTTGAATGTCCCTTGAGTTTATATAATCCTCCTTCTTCAACAATGGAAACTGCATCTTCAATTGATTTTTCTTTGGTCCACATGAGTATTTGTCCATCTATAAAAGCAACTCTATATCCTTTCTTATATAATGCTGAGATAGAGAGTAAGTTCTTCTTCAAACCTGGTACATATAGTACTTCCTTCATCTTCACGGGAGTTCCAGAGTCAAGCTTGTAGCTTGCTTCACCAATACCTTTGATGGGATATTGATAGTCATATCCTAATGATACTTTTTGAGAAGAGTTCTTCTCTTATAGTCTTGACAGAGTTTTCTTCTGTCATGTGCTTTGAAGCACCACTATCAATAAACCATGTATATTCTCCAGGTATTACATACCCAGAGACCACAGAGAATAGTACATATTCTTTTTCTTGTTTCCTTCGAGGTCTTTCTTATTCTTCTTCATCCTCATCTTTAGTTAGATGTGAATGATGTCTTTTGTTGTTGTTCTTCTTCAATGGACACTCTCTGGAAAGGTGTCCTATCTTGTGACAATTATAACATTGATATTGGGAGTAGTCTTTCTTTTGATTGTTTTCTCTTTTTTTTGAAACCTCTTGGGAGGTCGATACTCCTTGTGACTTTCCTTCTTGAAGCTTGATTGTCTTATTCCTCTTCTGGTATGGGTGGCTAGGGCTTGATCATCTTCTTTAAGTAGAGCTTATTTGTTAGCTACTCTAGCTTCCTCTTGGATGCAATCTTCCCATACAATTTCAAACTTCATACTTTCTTTTTTAGCACACATAGTCTGTATGAATGAATCCCGGGTCTAGTGAGACCATTGCGAGCAGTCATAAATTATTCATCTTCATCAAGGGATTCTCCAATGGATTCTAGTTGCTCATTGAACTGGGAGACCCTTGTGAAGTATTCTTGAACATATTCTCCTTTACTCATCTTGGTACTCTTCAATTGATCTCTCAAATTCATATTTATGTTGATGTTCTTTCCTTCATACATTCTAGAAATGGCATCATACATTTTCTTCGGTGCCTCTTTCGATGACACTTGAGGGATGAAGTGATATTTGATAGAATCATCAATGATGCTCATTGCCTTGATTAGGTCCTCTAGTGCATTTCCTTAGCTTCATCTTATTCTAGTTCAATAAATTCTTCTTTGATGTAATTGTCAAGACCATTCTCTCTAAGAATGAGACTAATCCTATACTTCCATGCTCGAAAGTTTTCTATTCCTTCTAGCTTGTTCTCAAGCTTATTGCTTGGGGGCAGCTTATCTAGGAGGTCACTAAAAAATGAAATTTCTCAAAATGAAATACTAACCTTACCAGGTTATGCGCTTGACTGAGGTGAGTTGGTTGGTCTACTTGGTTTCTGGAGATTCCAAATCTTCACCCTTCAAAACTTGCTTGCGATATTTTAGTTTCTGCATATTTCTATTTCTCTAGTTTTCACAGTTTTCTAGTTCAAGGCCAAACTAGGGTCTCTATTTCCTGGATATCCACCCACTCAAAAAATTCGATCTAGGGCTCAATCAATGCACTCTAGGGAGGTAGAACTTTCTATGCAATCAGTTTTCCAAAATTCCAATTTTGATAGAAACCTTAATTTATTGCCAGAGGGAGAGAAGAGAGAGTTTCACCTTGTGAAAGATGTTCTATCCAGGCTAGCTCTGATACAATGTTAATATTTAATATCCATAGCTAGATATCATTAGTTCTTAATCCAATTTCACATCAATATCATATGCAAAATCACTGAAAGAAACACAATCACAAGATAGACACAAATTTATCCTGGGAAACACTCAAGGGAAAGAAACCCCAACAAAACTTCCTCTCTCTATATATATAGACACAAAACAGTATTATATTATATTCAAGAGGGTACTATTGACCTAACTTACAATGGAGGTTATAACTCATGAATCTATTATGATCAAATACAATAGTAACATTCTGGCAGAGGAATAAGACATCTCCCTTGGGTTACATCAGTAAAATATATTTAAAATATTCTTCGAAGTTACAATAACTCAATATTATCTACCCATTGGCCTCACCAAGACATCCCCCCATCTCGTGAGTCCAGGATCACGAGGATGGGAGAAAGGGAGGGTCACTCTCAGGCTCAGACCTGGAACCCTCTCAAAGAAGAATGCAGTTAGGATACTCCAATAACCAAAGTTTTTCTTCTTTCCTGTCTTGCAGTCAAAGATTTATTTCTTCATGTATACTACGAGACTGGTGCACCAATCAAAAACTACATTTCACAATAATTCTATACCAAGATGCATATAGTTTCGTGTAGCCAAATGCAATGTCGCTACACCTATAACCCATTTAATGGTAGTCACAATGACTTTCAGTGGAAAACTTGCAATTTGTGTAATTGCAATCTGACTTCCTAAATTCTGTGCTCCTGACACGCAGTAGGTGTTGACATAATATTGAATAGTTAAATCCCCCACGCCATGGACCGATCCTTTTAAAATCACGGATACTCCATGATGTGATAAACCAGTGATACAATATATATCTTTCTCGGTGATCTCTAGAATTTCACCTTGAATATCAAATACACATTGTTTGGGATCCCAATACCTCACTAATGTTTCCAAGAGTCTCGACTGAGCCCGCTTGTTCATCGTGCGGAATAATTTGAGTAATCCACACCGATGTAGTGCATTTAGAGTCAATGGGTCGAAAATGGCTTCCCTATCCATATCCTCATTCTCCCTTTCTCACCATATAATTTCCTTACCTACATTTTTTCATTCATGTTGATCAGCGTAGTTCATTGCAACTCGTGTTCTACACACGAGTGAATGCTTTTCCACTAGCATTTTCTCTACGAGCACATGAGTGCATAATCCTCCACCTGTGTGTGCATAGCTTCACACCTATAACCTAATCAAAACACCAAAAAATTCAACTAAAAGGAAACACAAATGGTATGAAAATGAAGAGATTGATTACCTGCAACTCGCGGTTTCGAAAATAGTCCACCGGTTTGATCACAATCAACAATTGAATATCCAGGCCCTTCTTGCTCCACTCCAAGGTTATTTCACCTTTTGTTATTATTGTGGTAAAAAAATTTAAATATTTACGACATTGTTTATAGTTTCTATCACACTTTTATTATAAAGATTAATGTTATTGGTTTTTTCCCAAGATCATGTGCATCAAATGGTTTTTTAGGTTCTTTTCACATCTACGGACAAAAAATTTACATATTGTATCCTGACATATAGGATAGGGCATCATCATCTTGCATTTTGCACTTATACTTCACTCCATCTTACGTCGTAGGACTCACTTTTTCTCCATGGACTGCGACTTCAAACCTCTTTATACTCTTTACTGCCGTTGTTCTTCCATGGATTAGAACTTATCCTACATGGGACACCCTAGTAGAACCCTTGTTTCCATCATGGTTCCCATGCTGCAAGTTGCTAGGTCTTGGGAGCCTTGTTAGTTCTCTTACATGTGAAAAGACGAGCCTCATATTTTTTCTCTTATGTTGACCACCCTTCTTATAAGGCTCCCGTTATATGGAGTTACCTTTACGCTCTTGTCAGGCTCCTGAAATATGACAAGATTGGTTAGTTAGCTTGTTCTTTCAAACTTGTTAAATGAATTGAATGAACATTCGCATTGGTATAAGTTTAACCCTTTTCCATACCATGTGGATTACTTAGGAAAAATGAATACTCTAGTTCACCGTGTCTAGAAGAGTATTTTCAGGTATAGGTTTATCTCTTTTTTGGACCTTGGTAAACTAAACTTACGAAAAATGAACCTGTTTGAGCTGAATTTTTCTTTTTTGTGCCATGATTTAAAACATGAAAAATATTTCTAGCATTCTTCGTGCTATTGCCATGTTCATTAAACTTTAAGACAGAGGAATAGAGTTTACTATTTGTTGCCCCATACTCGTCAATCAATGGAACAACACGAGTTACCTTGCTTTCTCTCACACTCGTTAAACCAAAGCTTTGTACTTGTTCATTAAGGAGCATCAGTCAGGTGATATTTTAACCCATTTTCAGACCTAGTCGACTAACTATGAAAAAGGAATACCTTAGTTCTCCCGAGCTAAGAGAGTTCTTCTTTGGATTATTTTATACTTTTTCGGATTTTGGAGACTAAATTTATGAAAAATACCCCCCTTAGAGTTTTCTTTGGCGTTTTCAGACTCTCAAATTGTGAAAACACCATCGAGCACTTACTAATCTGGGTTCATAAAATCCATTGATCGGTGCTTTATCAATCATTCTTCTCTTTATTCTTTGAGCTTTCTTAAAAAAGAATAAGTTCCCAAATTTTCTTTATTGGACTCGTTAAACCTCTATAAGAAGTATATTCTTTAAACAAAAAAAGAAAGGAAAGGAAATGATATCTGTAATTCATCAGTTGCTTGGCAACGAGCTCACATTTTTACTTGAACAAAGCATTGGTTTGAGTCTCTCATCATTTGGGTTTTAGTTTTTGCCTTAGGTTCAATCCTGATCTTCGCGTTCTTACTCCTCCGGTTGGTTACTCTTCCAATTGATCTAGGATGTTTTTGTCCAATGAATTAAAAATTAGATTACATAAAAGAATGTGAATGAATCTCAAAAGCACATAAGAAGTAAATATACATGGAAGATAAAGAACGCATAGAAATATGAGACACCATATGATAATGGAGCTCATTACCAAAAGGAACTACGTCTCTGGACCCGCTTCATAAAAGGAGAGGTCAGTTTATAATCTCAATAATAATGATGGAAAAATACATGGAAAAGTACATAAACACCTTGATGGATGAAAATAGAGAGAAACCATTGTTTGAATCCACAAATGGGTTGCACCAGTAGCTCCGCAATGTGAAAACGATGAAAAATGGGTATAAGTACCCCCACCTTCTGTTTACAAAAAATACAACAACACCTTCCTCTCTTTTTCTTAATAATGGTTATAAAGAAAACAAAGTCTCCAAGCACTCTCCAAACTATAACAAAGGCTCTCTCCAAAGGTATCCTCAACTATGGAGTCCTCCACCAAAATATGGATCCTCTCAACAGAAAATGGATTCCTTAACATGAAAAATGGAGGGGTTTATATAGTGTTGAGTGACCCCTTTCACATGTTTCATGTGGTGTTCTTTGGTTACAATGAGTTGCTTAAAATGGCATGTAATTACAAATTGTAATGAATATTAGTTGGGATCTCTTTTAAATTTTCCAACCATATGTCATAGGTTTATACGATATTCATTGGATTCTTTTGTTAGGCCCAAACCCACCATTTAACACATAAGAAAAACTTGGAATATTATAAGTGAGGTTGTTGGTATCGCCAATACCCACTTTTAAACCCAAACCATTTTTTTAAAATAAGCACATGCTGAAATGGGAGGGCTCGTTGGTCGCGCCCCCACATGGCAGTGGTGGTAACCAAGGTCATGGGGTATCCCACGACCTCGCTTCCTCTATGGTCATGTGAACCTTGAGGTGGAGTGGCAGTAGAGTGGGGGAAGGATCCCCATGGGATGGGACATGGGCTCTACCCCCTTCCCTTTTCCATTTCAATACGTTTCCAAACTTACTTTATTCCCCAGAGGCATAATAAACAACTAGCTGTAGTAGAGTTGGTAAAGGATATTTTGTGTTGTTTGGGGGAGGTCGTGAGTTCAATTCTTGTTGAATCTATTTGAACTTTTGTTCCAACGTTCAAGTACATAAGCCAATAGGCGGTTCCACGTGGTGGAATCTCATTGGTCTACTTGTGATGCCAAGTCATGCCATTTGTAAACTCCAGAGTGTGCCAACTCACTACCTAGTCACCATCATACCATGCCACATGTCAACTTGTAATGTTGCGATGTAATCAGTAACTTCCGCCTAGTCACCATCATACCATGCCACATATCAACTTGTAAAGTTGCGATGTAATCAGTAACGGCCACGTGGAACCCTTGCAATGGTGGCATGTGGCACATTTTTTTTCCAAAGTCACCATCATACCATGCCACATGTCAACTTGTAAAATTGCCATGTAATCACCATAATGGCCACGTGGAACCCTTGCAATGGTGCCACGTGGGACATTATTTTTCCAATTCTGTCAATGAAAACACAGTTTGGTCGAAACGTCAAAACACTCTCTCTCATCCGGACTCCGTTTGAGGTGTCGTTTGCATCGTTGGAATCAGATCAATGAGCTCTTCGCAACTATGTCATCCTTGATAAAATTTTCAGACCACGCCTCCCCATTGCAAAGCTTTTGGGCCTCCAAAATTATTAACAATCATCAAATACGTGAGAGGATTGATCTCTCACTCCCTTCTCGATCCATCAGGATTTGAAATGTTCATGGAATTCTTGTTGTAATTGTTGAATGAAATGGGACACCTTTGACATATGTGATCCCTTTACAAAATCCATGAAAAATGTAATATCCCAAATTTTGGACCTAACACTTATAGGAATGAGCCTATTGATTATGATGATGTCTTGATATTTTATTTTGATATATCGGGTCGAAGGCCCCACTGCATATGAACATGATGCTTTGTTTTATATATTGGGCGTAAGCCAATTGTTTATGATATATATATATATATATGCTTGTTTGTGTTGGGCGTGGACCTTGAAGCACATGATTGATGAGATTTTTTGTGTTGAGTGAGGAGCTTTGGAACACATGGGTAATTAATGTTTTGTGTTGAGCGAGGAGCTCTAGAGCACATGGGTAATTAATGTGTTGTGTTGTGTTGAGCGAGGAGCTTTGGAGCACATGAGTACTTACACTTGTGTTGAGTGAGAAGCTTTGGAACACATGAAAAGATAAGATTTGAAAGTGTTGGGCATAAGCCCTGGAGCCTTCCATGTTGATGTTGAGCATAATATCTGGAGCATCGGATCCTTGGACATTGTATCCCTAGGTGTATCATACAAGTACATCCTAGCATTACTATTGAGCGAAGAGCTCTGGAATTGCACTAAATGGAAACTCCCTAGTTAAGCGTTGAGTATGGGCTCTGGTAAGCGCCAGGGGTTACTAAAAAGAATTTAATAACTTCCGAGTGAAAATGACTCAAGATAAATAATGATCTCATCAGACTTATTTATAAGTGATTAAATGAAATTTTGAATTTCTGTATTCTCATCAAGTAATGAAGAACTACCACGTTATACGAGGGAATCGAACATGAAAGAAAGTTTAGAGTTTCCTAGCCTAGTAGATGTAACCATCTACCTACTTGACCTTAATGAAGAAGTGTCATTAAGTATAGGGATCATGGTATATGATGCCCAAAGAAAAATGTTATATTATTATGTATTTTATACATGATATGTATAAAGAATAAATATAGTAATAATATTAATGATGAAAGAAAGAAAGAAAAGCTCCATCCATTATTATTTATTATTTAAAGATAATAAATAGTCCAAAACCTACAAAAAAAATATAATTAGTAACTAGTTGAAAGTTCCTAAGTTAAAATATTAAAAATTACCCAAATTAATTAAAAATGGTTAAATCAAGAAAATAAGGTTTCTTGATTTAATTGCCCCTTTGACTGAAGAGTCTGTCTATAAAGTCTCAAGCCAAGGAAAGGCTTGGGGTTCTGATCTATCATTTTGGAGGAGTCATTATTTTGCCTGTTTTGCTCTCAAGTGAATTCTTGGAGAACAATTTTCCTGCAAGGAAAAAGAGAACTGATCCAGAACTGATATACCAATTAGGAAACCCTACCTTAGGAGCTCTAAGCTACTTGCATGTTGGAATACAGCTAGGGGGGATCCAGATTGAAACCAGGAACGGTTCCAGGTCATGGTTGGGTGGAACATGGTAGTTCCCAAGTGATCCGGTCATCTAATATAGAGGTCAAATCTGCCTATGAATTGTTAATGCTGGTTATTTAAGTGTGCAGGTTCATCCATTAAATGAACTTCAAATATTATAGGTATGAGAGCCTAGTCTTCCTATTTCATTTTCTAGCATAATTTTTTGGCTGAATTAGATCAAGGTTCATATTATATCTCCTAACCCTATGTATTTGTTTCTATGTTTAAATCTTTCAGGGTTTACAGTTTTATAGTATAACCCTAGGCTATAATTTGTTCTTATGTTAGATTTATCCATGATTTATTCTTTTAGATTACTTTTGGAATTTAAGTCATGTATACATGTTTATTAAGGGTTTGCACCTTAGTTTTCATTCCTGTATAATTTATCCTCTTAAAGTTGTATTAATTACAAACTAGGTTTTATTTCAGATATGCTACCTATCTGTTCTTTTGGGTCTTTAGACTCTACTAACATATTCCATTTGTCAGCAGAGACATGTTTTAGATTTAAATAAACTAGTTTAGAGGTAAGTCTTATACATAGATAAGTATAAACTTACAACCTAGATAACCTAAGATATTATCTATAAGTTGNTCTAAGATAAATAAACCAGTAAAGACCTTTCAAGGTCTGCATATTTTAAATACAAGCTAACTACTAAATCATTCCATTAAAAATAACATCATCATAAACAACGAACATAGTAAGTATCATGACCATTCTTTGGTCCAAGATCAAATCTCTTTTCACTATTTAAAAGCCACAGTCCTAAATATTTTAATAAACAACATCATAATCGTATGCATAAATCATTTAAAGTCCCATCTATTATTTCTCACAGCCATCACCTAATAATAACCAAGTAATATTTCAAAACCCTTAAATTACACAGAGGTCGAAGTATCGACCCCTGTGGGTATAGAAATCCAAGTCGCAGGCCTTAATAAAAACCACAACATAAAATACATAAGCACTAATCAATTATATAACCATGCCTTCATTCCATATAATGAATTAAAACCATGAAATTACATTAATACACAGGGATCGTTTTCTTTACAACCCTCATTATAATCTTCTAGAAACAGTCCTAACTTTTTATTCTAGCAACGACCAGGATTGGAATCCTGTAGGGTCGTTTTATATTTATCAGAGCCATGATACACACATAGTGTATGCGGGCTACAATAATAACATCACTACGCTACGGCAAGGTCGTGAGACTCTCTTCTCTGCACCCTACACTGTAAGCATGACCTCGACCACTTAAAATAAATACACAGTCCCCTAATCCAAAACCTTGTCTATAACGAAATCTATAGCAACCCTGTCAACCAAGGGTTTACACCCACGGTGTATTTATAAATCCACATTACATATTAAAAACCAAATCATGAATCCTAAACCTTCTACGCTGTCGCAGCTGCCATTCACGACATGGCCCCAAGCCATTCGCTATCACTATCGTTTCCATTCATTCAACTATTAACAATAGTGGAAGTAACAATACATAGACTCATCGTGAAGGCTGAATGCAATATGTAAACCCAAGGTTTAAATAATCACAACGCATTAATAAAAACGCAGGATGGATTCATACATACAGTACTGTTTAATAACCATGGAAAAATATAGTAAACATAATTTATATTCAAAACTCGGTGGTTTTTCACCTTAATACAATTTACACAGTCGTGCCAAGGGCTATGGAACCATTGCAAGAAATGGTAACACCCATGGCTTAAAGCCCCAATTCAAATTACAAATTACATAAACAAAATGCAGAGTCTGCTAAAGTCCCAAGGTTCCCCATTCACTGCTAACAACACCCTTATTATTTTACAAACCCAAAACTTGTACATAGGCCCAAAGGCAAATCGAAATCCCATAGTAAAAACCCAATAAGCAACGTGATAACCCATTCCTACCCACATTGCCGAGAGGTGACAAGCGTAGGGTGTTTAACAGGCTTACCGTGCACCTATGGCATCACCCACGAACCAGTTGTAAAGCTATGAACCATGAATGTCCATGATAACCTTGTCACCTGCAACCACCAACAAAATGACAAGGATGAGAAGTATGCAACTGATAAGCCATGAAACAAACATCAAACGCTGCCATTAAAACCAATGAAGCATACCTTCGTTAACCAGGGTGTTGCCTCCACCCATTGCATAGAGCCAAGACCAAACCATCAACGAACCAAGCAAAATGACCAAATCATTCATGGAACCAATCCCTAAGCTTGGTCTTCCCCAAACCCCAAGTAGCATTAATGGCGCCAGCCTAGTGTCCACTATCCACCCAAAACCCATACCTCTATAGTTTACAAATGTTACATTATCGTGGTCTCCATTTCCATGTAGGGCCTTAAACCCCATCACATAAGTTTCAACCATATGATATAATCTCGCCACCCCAATGCTTAATACAAGGTATAGTATATTATTTAGTCCATGTAATATATGTGTGCCAAACCAAAGTCAATCCCCATGCTTAAATAACATATGTATCATGTAAACCTTAGGCTCTAAGCCCTCAACCTTTGACTCTCGTTTTCCTATTAATTAAGAACCATGGCATATGAAATATGCCATGATAACCTCATTATCCATAAGCCAACAATGGGCCTTTAACCAACGATTTGTGAACCTGTCAAACACATAATAAAAGGCATGTTAATACTTTTATTAAAGAAAACATAAAATGTAAATAGATTAAGAGATAAACAGTGAATCCAAAATTACAAAATGAATAGCAGGTATCACATAGATAATTTATCTATGTTAAATGATTAATGAAGATAGTAATTACCTTGCTATCAATTTGAGTCTGTAAGGAAGTGTAATAACAAACAGTAGGTATGTTAATGATCAAAATGTTCAACACCCTTTAAATCTCCGTCGCTAAGTATAATCTGCATACGAAATAGAGGAGGTGCCTTAGTTCAAACCGAACTAAGTAAGCCTGCTAGACAAGTGAACACTTTACCTCTCAGACCATCATGGGAGAACTAGTCCCGCCACTCCACCCACTTTAGTTCCAGAAACAAAGTTAAGTTAGAACCATATAAATAACAAGACTATGAAGAAATGAACGAAGCATATAATCGAGTAACGACACATACACCATAATGTATAACCATAAGAATAATGTAGCAAACAAGCATTATGACATCGTAAGTAAAATACAATAATATTCACAACTGAAAGTAAGATGATAGAACGTAAGAACAACTTATGAACAACCAGTGGTACATCCATCGTACGTTATATTCCGCAAGTTCAATAATGTTCTGTATAGGTAGTTTTTACTAGCCTAATAATTTTTTATTTTATTTTCAATTTTTGGGGACATTACAAAAAAACTACCCCAAGGATGAGAGAAAACAAGAAGTGTTTTACGCAACCTAGATTTTTTATTAGTGGAATTACAAAATCACATCACACACCCCTTTACATGCATCATTACCATCCAAAACAAGTGTACTAAATTCATAAAATTCCCAATTACATGAGAAGCATAAGATGGTACATTAACAAAGGGGGTAATACAAAGAATACCAAAGAGGTAGAGTAGCTTGTCTTGCAAGCAGGACTTTTTCACCTTGGATGGTCGTTGCAAATATGGCAAGGATGATGCTGGGGATGATTTGATATTCTCCTTCGAGATGTTGAAAACGTTTTGTTTCTTTCCTCCCCATTGAGAGGATTTCCCCATCTCAAGCACTTCATCATCAGGACAAGGATCTTTGTCTTTCACATTTGTAAACATAAGAGGCTTGTTGACAACTCTTTTCATTGATCCTGCAGTAACAAGGGACGATCTATCCTTCAAGCTATGAGACCTCAAAATGTATTCAACCCCATTTTTGGTGAGATGGTACTTTTTATCATGACAAAAGAAGACTGCTTTTCGATTATACAAATATGGGATTCCCAGTACAATGCCACAGATATCAAGGGCACAACATCAAGATCAACCTCATCATTCAACTTGAAGCACCAAAAAATCCAAACCTCCTCTGTTTAGTGACATGTAGCTTTATATTATCACAAACCCAACTAAGAGGATAAGGATTGGGATGAGGTCTTGTTTCCAGACCCAACTTCTTAACAACATATTCGAAAATCGAGTTAGCATGAGAGCCCAGATCAAATAGTGTATCTGTCTTTGCATGTTTAGACAAAAATATTATATGAAACAACTCACTTCTTCTTTTATCATTAAATTGATAAACATTAATAGAACTTGAAATAACATGAAAAGATCTTTTACCTTGAATTCCCATGGTTGCAATCTTGGTCTCGTCACTAGAGTCGAAACCCATATCTTGTTGTACTATAGCAGCGGTCTTCTTCTTTCCTTTCCCTCCAAACTTCTTTGGTCTTCTTTCAGGATGTAACTTCTAGCAGTGTTCTTCATCATGCCCATCTGCCTCACAATGAGTGCAATGGAGCGCTTTATTCATTGTGGTAATTTTTCTTTTATCCTTTTCCTTTGCCTTTGAAGTGTTCTTCTAAATGCTTGGATGAATCTTCTGCTTACATAAACTTTCCCCTTCTTTCAAGATGAATGGCTTGCACACTTGCTTCATCCAAACTAATAGGATGAAACAATAAGAATGTATGTCAAAGATAATGGTGAAGAGAAGCAATATAGTTCAAAAGAGTGTCAGGAGCATCTAAAGCAATATTTAACTCAAGTGCTTTCTTTCTAAACTCTTCAATAAAATTCTAAACACTCTGACCTTTAATTTGTCAAATTTTTTTCCAATCCATCATTGCTTTTTGTACATAGCCCAATGGACAAAAATGATTATGTAAAGAAGATATAAAATTAGAACACAAACAAAGGAGATTACCCATTTGTTTACTACCTTTCTAGTGCTTTCTTTCCCACCAAACAAGGGTTGTGCCTCCCAACCAGAGAGATGTTAGCTGAATCTTCACCTCCTATTCTTCGATCCATTAGAATCGACAATACACTTCGATCTTCCTTATCCAATTGTTCAACTTCTCAACATTTTCTTCCCCATTGAACATAGGCAAGTCAAACTTCACCTCAAGCTTCAACAATGGTATTTTAGGAGGCTCTTTTGAGTAGTCTTGAGATGAGGAGAATAATGAGAAGAGGAAGAAATATAACTTGAGATTGAACTTGAAGATGACGGTGATGATGGAGGAGTAGGAGAATTTCTTCCACCTTCTTGATTCATTGAGGCATTTTCCTCCTCCTTTTGCTTCTTCTCATTTGTCATTCTCTTCTCATAATCTGCAAACAATTTGTCCACCTTGTCTGTTAACAATAAAATTAACACCCTTGAAAGTGTTGGTCTGAAAACATATTTCTATTTGACCTGCAACATGAAGATAAAAGTTTTTGAACAATTGAGAGCTTCAATCTCTAATTTGACCACTACTTCCACAAAGGAAGAAATGTTTGAAGACAAGGTGGCTCTAAAGAGGCCAAGTCCATGACCACTTAAGGGCCAAAACCTAGTTCCTATACTCACACAGTGGAAAAAACGCCTAACATGGATATTGATTGTCCTGGAAATACTGAAAATAAAGTTTGATGCCTAAAAACTAGGTAAAGTGGGTTTTTTGAAGGAAATAATAAAAAATATTCAAAATTCCTAATCCCACATTCATGGTTAAGAGATTGGGTGCACAAACCCCAATCCTATATAAGGAACACACATGAGGTGAATTATAGGAGCAAAATTGGAGAGCAAAGGCCTGTTGGAGGAATTGAGGGCTAGAAATCACTTTCCTACTACAAATTTTTTGGGCATATAAGGCATGGATGGTAGAGGAGTAGGTCTAGGATATGGAAAAGGAAGACAATTTCAAGGGTTGTATGTATTTCTCCATGTTCATTTATTATGAATCAATTCAGTTTTCTTCCCAATTCTTGTTCAATGTTTTCCCTTCAAGTTTCATGTTGATGTAGAATTGGTAGGCAATTAGATATAACCTATAATTCTTAAATATAGTTTGGTAGGATAGTAGGAAGGATTTTCTGGTGATATTTGCAGGTGTGAAGGAGATTCAAGGAGTGGCAAGGACAACCATCAATAAACTCTATCAAACTTCAAGGCTACAAGAGGTATTTTTCTCTCTTCCTCCCCTTCTCAAACTCCATGAAATAAGGTTTAATATCTTAGGATTATTGTGAGAATTGATTTGTTTTCTATTGAATGGGCTTCACCCACCCCATATAAATAGGAGAGTAGGATATAGCTTCAGTTGTAGATTACTCCACTAACAGAATTATGCCTCTGCTGGGGAGCTAAGGGGTTCTTATCTTGAAACTAGTTTTCTTGAGTTTTTCCCCTTGTTTGGGTGTTTATTACCTTTTAAATATTTAATGAATGCTTTATCTTGGTCTTGGAAGGCTTTAGCTCAGTTCTAGAGGTCAAAACCAGCCTGATTTCACCCTTAATTTTTCATTTTCCAAGAAATCTGGGTCCAGATCTTGGTTTTTTCCATTCTATAGCTTGTTGAGGGCATTTCATATCCTAAAAAGAGTGTCAGCCTCCCATGACAACCTATTGGACTCCCCTAAGTGCTCCAGTGACACTCTATTCATCAATAATAGTAGTGCGTCAACCAAAGTATGGAAGAGTCACAGATCTTGATTTTTTTTTTATGGTTGAATCTTTAGTTTTGGATCATTTTATTTGATTTTTTCTATTGTATATGTCTTAGGAATATTATAATAGATATTTTAGACAATATTTACCTCTCTTTTATCAGGATTTAGATATTTTTGAAGGATTTTAAATTTTTGTGTGCATTTGGCTTGAGATTGAATTTTTTTTGACTCTCACTGATTTTTGCCCTTGGATATTTGAGTTCATTTTAGACTCTGCAGAACCTTAGTTGACATCCAAAATACTTGTTGAGTCCCATTATGACCGTTAGGAGCATTTTCTCTCGAATTCAGAAGGCTTGGAAACTTTCTTAAAAGGTTAGGAACAAACACTTTGAGTTGTAGGATTTTTTAGCGTTGTTCAAAGTTTTCTTTAAAAATGCTTAGATATAAAATTTTATGACATGTTTACCATTTAGGTCCTTTATTTCATTCTTGAATGTCTGGAATTTTGTCTAATTTGGTCCTTTTAATCACATATTTGCATAAGGAAGTTGTTAAACAATTGAAGAACATGACACATTGTTTCAATTTATGAAATTTTAGGCCATGAATTTTGAAGTCACATGAACTTGCTGACCTACCACACAACTTGGAATCACAACTATGACACATTTAAGACCATCATTTAAATCAAATTCACATAAATTCTCAAAAATACGGACCTATCACTTAAGATAAGTTCAAACACAATGAGAGGACCTTGTTTGTTATTTTCAAATTCTTGATATAAGTTGTGTTCGAGCCCTACATATCCTCTTCACTCGCACCTTCGAGTGATATTTTGAAACAGAAATAGTTATCTCAAGTGTAATAGTCTATGATTAGTTTTTAGTAGAATTCCGATCCCTGCGTACCCTCTTCACTTGCATCTTTGGGTGGTCCTGTGAACGAGAAACATGGATCTCAAGTGTAATAGGAATCTTTTGAAGTTTTGAAGCATATTGTCGAGCCACAAGTATCCTCTTCACTTGCTCTTTCGGGCAGTCATGTGAAAGATAAAGTTGATCTCAAGTGTAAATGCTTGTTAGTTATAGAATTTTCAAAGATATTTAGAATTTTGCATTGATTTTCAAACCATCAATTTGGAACATTAAATTCAACATTTAGAAAGAAAGCATAAAGCAATTGAAAAATCAAAATTGAATCACAATCTTACATTCAAAATTCAGTTTGAGAGACTTATTAGAAACATGAAAAACATTGAACATTCAAACATTTTTCATTTCCAATTAGTGATAGTTGAAGCAAATTGAACACATCTTATGTTTGAAGCCAACCTCTTGAACCCTTGCTAAAAATTTGAAAACTTCTTTTTTCAAATTTGTGAAAGTGATTCTATTTTGAAATATACATGTTTGAAGGAAATTAAAGAGCCTCTTACTCTTCCATAGTATAGAAGTTCATTGAAATAAAGGAAAGAGTAGTGAGCATTGTGCATTTTACTGGTTCAACAATTTGAGTCACAAACACCACTAATTTCACCATCGCTTCTCGAAACTAAGAAAACTACCCTAAAATCAACGCTTAATCTAAAATCTATCAAGATTCTTTTTGATATCACCGACATAGATTAGGCTAGGGCCTTGGAATAAGATTGGAGAGTTAACATTCCAAGGCCACAAAAATTTGAAACCAGTATTGATTAAAGAGAATCAAATCCATTAGTAGCAAAGAGTGCATGCCGGGAAAGTGCTTCTAACACATGTGTTAAGCACAAGGTCAATTTGAATTAGTAAGGGTGGTACCCCCCTCTTTCTTATTTGGTGGGATACAAGCACATTACAATATTTCAGTTAAGTGACAAGTCCTCGGGGTGACATCACTTTCTTGAGATATCTAGTATATGTGAGTTATCCTAGACTTATGACTGTCCTACCCGGACACTGATTGTGAAGTGGTAACCATAATTTATTTTCCTAGGGAATCACAAAGGCTGTTGTGAGTGGGGGACACTTGCAATACCTGAGACATACACAAGGGTGTTTCAGCTCATTGGGAGGGTGAGTAGCCAAGAGATAACACTTGCACCCTTGGTGATTCAAGAACAATGTAACTGTTTCTCATACCTTCACTATTTAGTAATTTTTGAGGTGTGATGTCCCTCGGGAGCTACTAGTTTTGGAAGGCCCTATAAATCTAGCTTTTCACTGAATTGTGGTTCTTTGGAAAGAAGTTTTCTTGTTGATTATCTTAGGACATTTTTAGATGTGTGGACACTTTGATTTTGTTGAGTCTGGCTGTCTTTAGGATTGTTTGACTACATTTTGGTATACTCTAATAAAAAGATCCTTTTATTAAACTTCGAAGTACTTACTCTCCCGATTCACCCGTATAGGTTGTAGCGAGGGAATTTATCCAAGTTTGAGGGCCCCACTACATTGTGGAGGAATATATATGAACCAAATCTTTGTGACTTTGAAATTGAACTACTTATAAACCTAATCAAATGTTACTAGAGAAGAACAACGTCAAATCAATTCTAAATAATTGTCATATCATGGACGAAACATAGATATATTTGATGATCTTCCTTTAGTTGGATTTGAAAAAATAGAATATCACACATTTTCTTACGCAAACACACCCTTAGCACATCCTTTAAACTCAATCATACTTATGGAAAGTGAGTCATTGATTAGTCTTTTGAAAGTTGGAATAATATGCAGAACATTACACTTGACCATTTGGATTTGTCAGGAGTTGAAGGGACCATATCAATGTAGCCTCAAATAGTTGCAGGAGGTTATCAAAATCCTCTTGGCACATACAATCGTTGTCTAGGTTCTACTTCTGGGGGAAACCATTTACCATGGAATTTTAATATTCATAGCAAAAATAATGCATCCTGGAACACAAATGCTAATTGGAATTATCCTTCACTGATGGTAAGAAATTCCCCAGAGGGACATCCTCTGATTTATACTAGCACAACGCCTAGGGGAAATCCACCTATCAACCCCATTCTGCAATGGAGTGCTCATGTTGCAGAAAGTAACCAATATTTTTGGATCCAGCCTCCACAAGGAGGAAACATACCTTGGAATTCCAATCAAAACCAAGGACAAAACCAATGGAATGGTTGGGTTCTAGTAAGTAACCAATCTTATTGGGACCCAACTCCGTTAAGAGGAAATCCACCCAGTGGTCATGTTTTATGAAGTAACCAATCTTCTTGGGACCTAACTCCACCAGGAGATAATTGATCCATTGATTATGTTTCGAGAACTACCTAATATTTTTTGGGGAATCCTTTGCAAGGGGGATACCCACCTTGGAATGCTAATAAAATCCAAGGACCACCACAATGGAGTGGTCAGATTCTAGGAAATAACCATTCTCACTGGATTCTAACCTCGCAAGGGGAAAATCCACCCATTCATCAATGGTGTGGTCACGTTCCGAGAAATATCCAATCTCCTTAGAATATAACCCCACAAGGGGGTAATCCACCCATGAACCCCATTCCATAATGGAGTGGTGAGGTCCTAGAAAGTAACCAATCTTTTTGGAACCATCCTGCAAAACATGCATTCGATCCAGCTAGGCCACCACATGGAACTCATGTCAATGGTATGACGGGTTCTGTCAACAACCTTGAACATATTACCCAAAAAATGGGGCACATGTCTGTTCATACTTCACAACCTACGGTTGGCCAGGATATGCAGTGACATGCTAAGCCTTCCCTAGCTTCTGAAATTCTCATAGTTCATCCATGGAACTTAGGGGGAAGAAGAAGAAGTACATGGGTAAGCACAGTGTTAATCCTTCCCAGACTCCAGAAAATATCATAGTTCAATCCATGGAACTTAGAGCAGGGTGATTCCATGAAGATGGGTAACACTTTTTGGCCAAATTTGGCGATGAAAACCTGATTTTTTACTCATGTGCTAGATAGAAGCCCTGAAAACGCATATATTCCATATGAATTTTGACTTGCAGTAAAAATACAAATTGTAGAATATTATGTTGGCTTCATAGTGATATTTTAAAAAAAATATTCCGATGTCATTTAATGTGTGAATTTTTGCATTTAATGAACTGTGTGA
>LPNX010704136.1:104784-131460 GCA_001517045.1 Pseudotsuga menziesii
ATTTGAATGCCAAAATGCGTGTATGATACATCAATGGATAGAATCATTGTTGGTGAATTTATCGGTATCAACTCCGCTCAGTTATGTGCTAGGAATGGCAGGGTTTACACCTCTGCAAGGCACAGGAAATTTTTCATTTGTTTGAATGTGGGCTAAGTCTGTTTTTTTAAGCCCTCGACCGAGGTATGAACCTCGAACGAGGTATCTAAATACCTCGGTCGAGGTATTTAAATACCTCGACCGAGGGTTTGTAAAGCCCGCAATACCTCGGTCGAGGGCTTGATAAAACCTCGGTCGAGATATTAAGACCTCGGTCGAGGGCTTAGCAAGCCCTCGACCGAGGTGCGTTTTTTTGTTTTTGCCGAAATGCGCTTGCCAAAAAGTGTTACCCAGGTCCGTGGATTCACCCAGGAAATAATAAGAAATACAAGGGTAAGCAAAATGGCAACTTTGGGAAAGGAGATGCACTGAATCCAACTCAAGACAGTGGGCAACAACAATTCGTTGTTGTAATGAACGTAAAATAAATATAATAATTAAATAATTAATAATAATCACAATTAATTATACTTAACATGAAAGGACATAACCTTTCACTCACAATCCCCAAGCCTTATTTAATAGGTGGGTCATCAACCATTGTAATCAATCTATTATCTTTTATCTATATAACCATTAGTATACATTTGCCATATGGCTTATTCGATATTCCAGATATTTTGGTGATTATTGTGTGAACGAAAACGTAAAAAAAGAAAAAAAGAAAAAAAGAAAACGAAAGGCATAGAAGAGAAAAGAGAGAACAAAAAGTTAAAAAGAAAAGATAAAAGAAAAAAAAAGTAAAAAAATGAAAAAATGAAAAAGAAAGTAAAAAAAACAGAAGAGATAAATTAAAACAAACACATGGTTTTGTTTTTAAAGTAAGAGAAACACATGGTTTTGCTTTCGAGCTTCAACCGAGGTTTTGCTTTGATTTGAATTATTATAATATATTTATAATAGTTCAATTTTGTTTTATTATATAAAATAATAAAATAAAGATTACTTATTATATAATAATTAATACAATAATTAATTATTATTTAAAATAAAACTATATATTAAACTATATATATAGTTTATAAAAACATTAATATAATTATTAATTAATTAATTAATAATTATTATTATAAAAAGAAAATTATAAAATTATTATTTTATAATAATTATTGTTGAAAAAAGGGTTATTCAACCTAATCAAAGAAGACTCCCTCATAAAAAAAGAGTCAAAGAAATCAAGTCAACAAGACCGTCCATCATCGAAGAAAAAGCCAAAATCAAGGAAGATCAACAATCAACGAAGAGTCAAAACATCAAAAGAAGACTCGTCAAGAAATCGATAGCCATCTATCATTAAAGAAGTGAGAGACCATGGAATTTGGCTTGCAACTACAAATAGAGAAATTAGAAGCCAAGCTAAAGCGTTATCAAAGAGACTATGAAGAGTTACGAGACATAAATACAAAATTAGAAATGCCCATTAAATTACATAAGATGCAAAAAGAGCGCAAAGGAACAAAAAATTTCCAATTAGAAAAATCATATAGAAAAATTGTTGGCCCAAATTAAGAAATTAAAAGACAAAAATTATTTCAATCAGAGACAAAAAAATCAAGATATAAAGAAAGAAATAAGTGATTATGAAGCAGAAATAATACGCTTGAACAAAATCGTTAACGACAAAGATGAAGAACTGACACACATATGACATAAATTAGAAGATCAAGAATCAGTGGTCGACCAGTATCGATAACATATAAAAGTTCTTCAACAACAAAACAATGACTCTAAAAAGGAACACAAGCTGGAGATCGCAAAGAGTAATAAAACAATTTCCAACAATTCTTAAGAAATTTTTATATTAAGAAATCATAACAAAACCCTAATTACAAAAATAAAAAAAATTGAAAAACAGTAGCAAGAGGGAACACTCCGGTGAAAACCTCAAAGGAAAAATACTGGAAAAGTAAGAAGAAAACCAGTGTCTAAATAATTGTAATCAGGAACTACAGAACCAAATCAAGGAGTTAGAAATTGAAAAAAAGTCGCAAGATGAAAGAATCGAAAAGATTCAGAATCATGAAAAATCTACTGGAGAATGAAGAAGCACAATTCAGGAAAATACATCCAAAAATCAAATCGAGGAAGTGAAGACAGTCCTCGCCGCAGTCCAAAAGAAAGAAGAACAAACAACACCTACACCTTATAGACATCCTAATTATAATCATCATTTTGACCAATGATAGGGTCAAAATGAATATTCACAGAGGACTTATGTGGACATGCGAAAATATCGACATACTAAGCAACAATTGAGACGAAACGTCCCATAAAAAGATCTCAGAGCTCCGATAAAAATAGATCTGGGATGGACCACAGCAGATATGACACGACAATTCTCTTGGGGAATTTGTAACTCGTATCGGATCATTTCCTCAAATATCGCAAATACAAAGAAACCCCGAGATGGAAGATTAAAGTAAATCAGATATTAAAGTCAATACATCTTTGAGCACAAAGATTCCTTAAGGGGAATGCAATGTAACGAACGTAAAATAAATATAATAATTAAATAATTAATAATAATCATAATTAATTATACTTAACATGAAAGGACATAACCTTTCACTCACAATCCCCAATCCTTATTTAATAGGCGGGTCATCAACCATTGTAATCAATCTATTATCTTTTATCTATACAACCATCAATATACATTTGGCATATGGCTTATCCGATATTCCAGATATTTTGGTGATTCATTAGAGGAAATTTGGGGTCTAAAATGGGCCTTATAAGAAAACGTGCCAAAATAAGTTTTTGTGAGTTGGAATTCAAGAACCAATAGAATTTCAATAAAATAAGTCAACCATAATGGTTGAATTGGCATATTTTTCATTAAAAAAAACTACTTTTTTTGTTCGTATTTTCGACATATCTCATTGTGTTTTTACTCAAATTTCGATCGGGAGAGCTCGTTGGATGCGGAATTTTATTCCGCATCCAACGAGTACCCACACTGCATACTTTTGAGGGACCTCGCTACCCCAAAAACAAGAAATACCAGAAAAAACGTGATGATGATGTCATCATCACATTTTTTCTGGTATTTCTTGTTTTTGGGGTAGAGGGATCCATCAAAAGTATGCAGTGTGGGTATTCGTTGGATGCGGAATAAAATTCTGCATCCAACGAGCTCTCCCGATCGAAATTTGAGTAAAAACACAGGGAGATATGTCGAAAATACGAACACAAAAAGTAGTTTTTTTCTTTCTTTCTCCAAAATTAATCAATATTATTTTATTATTTTAACTATTATTTTATTATTTTCCTTAGGAGGCCCATTTTAGACCCCAAAATTCCTCTAATGATTGTGTGAGCAAAATAATTGTTCGCTTCAGTTGTATTGATACAAATTTTTCTGTAGCACCATCATCAAATGGTTGCTACAACGTTAGTACCTCCGCTAGAGGGAAACCAATCAAAATCCCCGCAAGAGGGAAATGATCCCAATGCCAATGTCTTCATGTGTGATAATGAGGCAAACATTCAAATGATATATCATTCTCATGATGTCCTTCCTAGTACATTAGATTATATAGAATCACAACAAAGTGGTTCTCTCACCATTGAGAAACCAACCATAGACATAGTACCACACCCCCCAAAGGTGATCTATGTATAACAATGAATAATCCTAATGCATGAGCTGCTCATAACCAAAATGTTGTTGAGGAATTAGCTCAAGCACCATGTGCCATGTATGCCATGGATGTGTTGCAATATTTTCCTGCATATAGAAAGGAACTCATTGTCTTCAACTAGAGTTGTTGATCCATCCTATGCAACATTAATCACATTAGACTTATACCAATCAAACTGTAGGATTCCTTCCAAAGTTGATTTTCAGATTAAAGTAACATCTCATAGAAATAATATCTTTCAAACCATAGTTGATGAAGTGGCCTCGACCCATGTCATGTCAATTAAATGTTGGAAACAAATAGGATCACCCACCTTAGTTCAACCCCATACCGTGCGAAAATCATTTGATCAAAATTCGTTCTCTCCTCACAGACTCATTGTAGCCTTCCTATTGAATGGGGTGGAAAAAAAATCACAGTAGATGTTGAGGTAGTAGATGCACCTATAGATTACAAATTTATGTTAGGAGGTATTTGCATACATGTGAATATGGATATAGTGTTTTCAGAGTCCTAAGTGATTCGGTTCCCTCATTTTGGGAAGATTGTCATGATCGAACAATTAGATTACTGTATGCTTGAAACTTCTATCCAATCGAATGTTCCTTTCATTAGGGATGCTCTAAAAGAAGTTCAACACATTAGGGTCGGATTGTTACAAAATTGTTCCCTCATGGGAAACTTTATGATCTTGCAACCCTTATCTACTTTAGAAGTGTCATACCAAGCTATTGAAATGGCTTCAACAAATTTGGATCAAAATATTCCCTTGATGGAGGAATATGATCCAGTTACTTAGCCCATTTTGGTTGTGAGCTCTCTCAGCTCACTTGATTTCTTAGATGGAATTTTATCATCAGATGAAACTATCCATTAAGTCATAAAAATTTGGTTGTACCCACCCAATGACATCTTTTGTGGGGCCACTGGGAGCATATTTGGTTTAAATCCACCCAAGTATAGGAACATCCTTTGTATGTTCCTTGATATTGTTAGGTATATTTGGAAGCATGCATATAGGTTTAGGTTTTTCCTCTGTACAGATGCATTTGAACCTTTTGCAACCCAAACTTACCATAGGGTCGAACCTGTTGGAAATCGGTGGGTCAGCCCATCATATTTGTATTTTCCACCATTCCGACAGAAGATCCTATCGAATATAGGACACCCTAGTTAGCACCCCATTGCCATTTTATTTCTCATGGTGAGTTATTCTCATAGGACTGGGATCCCAATTAATCCCATCATGACCTAGAGTTTGAGACCACATACTTCTCTTTCATACAGTTCTGACCATTTCTTGATGGGCTCCCTATTTCATGTTAGTTTACATAAGCATGTGTTAAAAAAACCGCATGAACATTTGTGCTTACTAGTTTGGTTCTTATTGATGATGTTGTGTATATGCCTTTAAAGTCACTTTTTGCTGAAAATGACTATAAACCATTACTTATGTTTAAGTTGACCTATACATGTGAGAACTATTTGATTCACGTAGTTGACGGACCATGATTCATTGTGATTTATGATTTTGGTGTTTTCGCAAGAATTAGCATGAAGTAAACTGCATTGCGCCTTTCCTACTTGTTCATCGCATCAAATTGGATAACCACAGTTACTTGGTTCTATTTCATCGTCCGCCAACACATAATTCTTCTTTAGATAACCAACCGATGGAGGGAACATCCGTAAGAGTGTGCACAACTAGCTTAGACCTTGTTTGTAATATGTATATTTTCCTTGTCCTGACCCGTGCTCTTGAAAATCAGAGTATTCCCATGCAACACTTGTTCCCTCCCATGTACCATAGCATTCTTTATTATTTTTTCAAGCTAATAAATGAAAAAAAGTACTAAAAATTAAAAAAAACTCAAAAATAAAAAGGAGGATTATTGAATCTATTCATAATTCATCATGGAGAAAATGGCAACAATCAGTCTTTGTCTTCCTTAAACATGACACATATCCCTCCATCAGTTATAAGTACACCATTTACATTTGACTTAGGAAGTTGTACCAGTAATTTGAATAGATATCCATCGATAGGTTATCCTTCCTGTCATTTATGGATCTTCCGTTAATTCATCTAGAATTGGTGAATTCCACAATGGATGGTTACTCAAGTATTATGTTTCCAAGTGTCACTATGTGTCGTGTTATGTGTTCAAGGGAAGTCAAACCAGTGTCGACCATTCCTCAAATATTCCTGACCAATCATGTTGACCTTCCTTGTGTCAGTATATAGTGTTGGATCTCGCAGCTCTACCAAATTATATCAGCCTATTGATCTCAGTTTACTGTCAGTTGATGTGAGATGCATTAAGGCCCTCCTTCTGATGGATCCATTCCTATCGATGCCAAATAATCATCTAAGAAATGGATATAGGAACCCTAGTGAGTACCTTGGATCTTGCAGTCATTAGTGGCAATATTCCTCACAAATTACAGTGGGTATACGTCAATGACCCCTAATGGTTTTATTCTACAAGTGTTTGACTTCAAAACATTTATTCACACTTGTCAGTTTGTACTCAAGTACCTTGGAGTCCATCATCATTATCAGTGGGCCTCCTCGCATATGTTAACGGTATACATTAATGACCGATAATCAGATGGTTTTTTATTATGATCAACATCAACTCATTTAAACACATGATATAAAATTATACTATCATTGGTTTATTTTAAAACATTGGGAAAAACAATTGTATCACTCATCGATGCACTGCCCGAGTTGCGCAAGATTAGACTGCCATGTCAAAGCACAACAAAGACTTGGATATTTTGCACTCATAAAAAAGTGTTTGTATACATTTTTTATTTTTGACACGGATCCACTATGTATTGTTCGTGTCCATGCTTGTTTACTACTGAGCATGAGTATGCCTGCCTCAAGAATATATTGTATATTTGGTTTATTTACTTGTTTGAATTGCAGGTGCTTTTCAACTCCTACACTCAAGATCCTACTCCTTTACCATCCTACCTTCATCATTAAAGAGTATCAATATGAAGAGATGTATCAAAATAAAATAATTATCAATGTATTTCAGCCCTCAGCATAGCTTCAGACCTCACACATTAAAGGGAATCTGTTAACAATAAAATTAACACCCTTGAAAGTGTTGGCCTGAAAACATATTTCTATTTCACCCGCAACATGAAGATCAAAGTTTTTGAACATTTGAGAGCTTCAACTTCTCATTTGACCACTGCTTCCACAAAGGAATAAATGTTTGAAGACAAGGTGGCTCTAAATATGTAAAGTACACAACCACTTAAGGGTCAAAACCCAGTTCCTATAACTCACACAGTGAAAAAATTCCTAACATGGGTATTAATTGTCTTGGAAATACCGAAAATCAAGTTTGATGCCTAAAAACTAGGTAAAGTGGGTTTTTGAAGGAAATAATAAAAAAATATTCAAAAATCCTAATCCTGCATTCATGGTTAATATATTGGGTGCACAAACCCCAATCCTATATAAGAAAGGCATATGAGGTGAATTAGAGGAGACAAATTGGAGAGTAAAGGCATGCTGGAGGAATTAAGGGCTAGAAATCACTTTTCTACTACAAAGTTTTTGGGCACCAAAGGCATGGATGGTAGAGGAGTAAGTCTAGGATATGGAGAAGAAATTCAGTTTCCAAGGTTGTAAGTATTTATCCATGTTCATCTATTATGAACAATTCAGTTTTCTTCCCAATTCTTGTGCAATGTTTTCCCTTCAAGTTTCATGTTGATGTATAATTGGTAGGCAATTAGATCTAACCTATATTTCTTAAATATAGTTTGGTAGGATAGTAGGAAGATTTTTTTGGTGATATTTTCAGGTGTGAAGGAGCTGCAAGGTGCTACAAGGACAACCATCAAGGAATTCCATCAAAATTCAAGGCTACAAGAGGTATTCTCCTCTCTTCCTCCCCTTCTCAATATCCATGAAAGAAGGTTTAAGATATTAGGATTATTGTGATAATTTATTTGTTTTTTGTCGTTTGGGATTCACCCACCCCATAGAAATAAGAGAGTAGGATATAGCTTCAGTTGTAGAATACTCCACTAACATTATCTGCCATCTCATAGAATACCTTGTGGAAGTTCTTCTCCATCTCTGATAGAACATCATCATCTCCCATATTTCTTCTTCTTCTTCTTCATGCATGTCTAACCTCGGGGTTGTAGGGATCTAATGCACCTTCACATGATTTATGATTGTACCTTGTGAGCATTCACAATCACAACCCACATCAAAGAACCCTTCTCTGATACTACCAACCATATAGATAATTTTTCAATGTCTCCTACATTGCAGATTTGTATCATTGGTTCCTTTGAGTCTAAAGCTGCCTGAGTCACTTTCATGTCATGCTCACTATTCAAAGATATCTAACCTCTATCATCCATTCTACATTTTTCCTTGAATTTTCTGTGTCGGCCATCCCTAATACTGGTCTATTCCATATCATTTCATAACATTCGATTCTTCTAGTTTACTCACATGAGCTTCTAACGGACCATTAATGTCTTCCTTCTCACAAGTCCCTTCCCATCAACTTTAGATATTCTTACTCTAGGAAGAAGACTTGAGTTCCGGATAGTACCTTTGGATCCACTTTCATTATTGGTGGACACCCTTGCGTTTGTTATTGGTTCACCTTCTAAATTGGTAATTTTACAATATCCTCCATGTTTGACTTCAACTCTCTTATTCACATGGTTAGGACTCATATTACTGAATGGGTTTGGACGAAGACCTTAGGTTTTTAGCTGAAAAAACCTAAGTTTTGCAAGATCATGTCATCCTTTGTGACATAAATATAGCATTGAAGATCTATCTTTGTACTTATGTGGTTGCGACCACTTTGTAAATTTCTTGTGGACATTTGGTCCTTTTCGGATGATTTATATGTATAAATGAGATCTATATTGTATTAGAGCTAATGTTCCACATTATTAAACATGGCATCCTATCAGTGATGATATTGTAAAATGACAGATTTTTGCATGTTTCAGGTACTCTCTTGCATCATTGATTCTGGGTTCTCCACGTTTTATTTTTAGTGTAATTTATTTCGACCATCATTTTCCCTTTGACCTCATACATTAGGGGGCATTTTTTATCCCTTGAATTGGCACTTCTCCATTTGAGTGATGATACTAAACGTTTTGTCACACAAAAAGACAAATGGATTGAAGATACAATTTTATATAGATGATCATGGTCCTAATCATTCATTGTTTACTCTAGCTTTTGTCTCCTTTTGTCATGAGGTTAAGACATAAATGCATGTGGAAGCTTAGAAACTCGTGTTCCACACGCTAGTTGATTGCATGGAACTAACATTTTTCCCTTAAAAGTTGTACACGCGGGTTGTCCAAGGGAAACTCGTGTGTCACACATAGGTTGTATTACTGCCACTCACGTGTATCTAAAAATTAGTTAAAAATAAAAAGAGATTAGTTATAAGGTGGTTGAGTTTGATATTGTAACCTCCCCACCTTCCCCAACTGCTTTAGCCTCACAACAACTATTCTCATTTGGTCATAAAAAGATGAGAGAGGTTAGAAGCAGAAGAGAGAACACTTGATATAAAGTTATGCTGGAGGATTTTTGTTAGAAAAGAGGAGCAAGGAGACCCTTGTATTGGTTCCAAAGAGTCAAATTCAGACTAGGATATAATTTTACTTGTTTCAAGTTGCCTTATTAATAAAGAGATCTTCCCTTTCCACTAAATTGTGTACGCTTTTTATCTTTAATTATTTATGTTCAAATATTTGATTTCAATGTTAAGTTTCCATATTTTTCTTATACATGTTTCAGACTTATGATAGGAAAAAGTGTTTGAGAAGGGTATCCTTTCTTGCGGGTCTTGGAACAACAGATAGGAGATTGATTTCAAGAAGAACACAAAGCTAGGACTAGCCTTCAGAAATAAGGTGCATAATATCTATCACTCAAACCCTTTTTCTTATAGAATTTGTGCTTGGTTTGAGTCCAGTTTGCAATTGTTTCAGTCTAAGTATAAACTAGTATGTTGGTGACCTCCCTAACCCCAATCACATGAATAATTCTGAACAACAATTACCAAGATACAAATATGAATATGGATCCATAATATTTTTGAAAATATAGGATATGGATATGGCAGGGAAATGGAAAGAATGAAAAGGTGTAATGTCACATTGTATCTAAGTTCATGTACATTATTATGCTTGAAGTAATTTCACCTTTACTTATGTGTGAAAATACTTATAGGCCAAGACTTTCCTTATCTATCCTAGAACATCGGGACAGAGTTTCCTAAAGAGGGGGTGTATGTTGTGCCTCTCTTTTTTTCATGGACAATGACTATTATATTATGATATTATTTAAGGGAATTCAATTATGAATGATTTAGTTTTGTGTGGAAATGTCCTAGTGTTGGAACTTGAGAATTAGTACCTTCATGAATACATTGAATGTTTAAGGTTATTGTTTATGATGATGATGAGTAAATGTTTATGTTTCCATAAAATTATCTTCCAATATAGGGCCTCTTCCCTTGATTCTTCTGGTTGTGTTTTCAAATCCTTAATACTAGGCTTCATCTCCTCAATTTGAGTCTGTGCAAGGGCCTTTATAAGGTCTCTTGTTGGGATAGAAAATGGGGAATCCTCTTCAAGGTATTTGGGAAAGGTATGCTAGGCTATACCAATTTCTTAGCTACATGAGACCTTGTCTTTGCCCCTGTGACCCTGGGATACTACTCTTTTGATAGGCCACCTTTAGTAAGTTTGACGGGGCTACCCTATGGTGTGCCGATCTTAACCAAGGTGGCTGCAATATCCCTTGCATTGGACTTTGTTATGGTAAAGTATTCGGTTTCTTCTTCAAACCTAGTAGGGTTTTCCCTTGCTTCATCCTCATAGGTTGGTTTATTCTGGGTCCTTATTTTCTTACTAATGCCTATTTTACCCCATTTTTTCTTTTTCTTTCTTGATTCAAGTGTCTGTTGGCTTAGACTAACTTGTAAATACAAAAATTCTTCTTTGTTGATAGTAAAGAAATTTTCCCAATTAATTGGGAATTGTTTTTTCTCTAATGCATTATAAACAATTAGATTGAATATCTCATGATGGGATATGGTATCCACTCTTGCTTCCTGCAATTTGACACTTGATTATTTCACTGAGTGCAATAGGTAGTAGGTTATGCTTAGATTATTGTTAGGTATTTAGAAATAGAAATGCATCAACTTATGTAACAAACTAAAATGATATGTGCATACCATGTTGTTTCTCCTTTCACATGTTATATACTTCATTATATCCAAATTTATTTCATCCCAGGGTTTAGGCACGCTTTCTATTTTTACACCATTTTTATCCTCTTTAAGCTTTTCATTTTTTCTGAAGAACAACTTCTTTGTAGACAAATCATGTTTTCTCTTTTCTTTGTCCTATGGTAATCGTATAAAGAGCCCTGTGACATTGACTAACATGGGTTCATTTGCTTGAATTTGCAATCCTTTCATTGTTGTGGTCTATTCTTTCCATTATAAGTGTAAAATATTTTGTGCAAACTCTATGGCGAAGTTATAATCACATCCTTAGTTTTCCCATTTATTTGTGGATGGTAGTTAGTGCTAAATTTCAGCTCTGTACCCAAGTCTACACAAAGAATTTCCATAAATTTGAAGTAAATTTGGTATCCATGTCTAAAATTATTGTCGTAGGCAATCCATGCATTCTAAAAATTTCCTTTTATGAAAATGTTTGCAATGGAATCTATTTTATATGTGGATTTAACTGGTATAAAATGTGCCTCTTTTGATAATTTATCCATCACAACCATGATGGAATCATGCCGTCTCACTGTCATTGGAAAACATGTAGTAAAATCTATGGAAATTTCTTCTCATTTCCATTCCAGAATTGAGAAAGGATAAAACAAACCTATTGGGTATTGATGCACTGCTTTCACTTGTTGGCATTTCATACATTTTGAGATATACTCAACAATATTATTTTTCATCCCTAACAAAACATATTGCATCCTGGTTGTAGCAATTTGTTTTCAGTATCATGGATGAACAGAATATGACATTTTATGGATTTCAACCATAACAATTCTCCTCAAGTCTTCTTCATTTTGAATATAAATTATGTTTTATGAGTAAGATGCCTATCATCATCCAAATGATAACCTTCATACTTCTTTTCCAAAGTCTTATGTTGTAATTCATCTTTATGATTTGCACATATATTTCATATTCAACAAGATAATTGATTACGTATTGCCATAAATATGATTAGCAAGCACTGATGGTTGCCACATGCACTTTAGGCATCTTTCTGTTGAGTGCATCAACCACTTTATTTTCTTTCCCTTTTATGTGCTTGAATTCAAAATTAAACTCATATAAAAATTCTAGCCATCTATCTTTCTTAGCATACAATGTTGGCTACTCAAATAAATATTTCAAACCACAGTGGTATGTCCTTAACTCGAATTTTATGGCCATTAGATAGTGCCTTCACATATTTAAAGTGTCACTATGGATACAAGATCTAAATCATGGGTAGCATAATTCTTTTCATGCTCTTTTAATTTTATAGACTCATAACACACCACATGACTATCTTGCATAAGAACTCCTCCAAGTTCCTGTTTACATGTATCTGTACACACCACAAGGTCCTTTTCTAGGTCTACAATTTTTCAAAATTAGAGCATTTGTGAGAAGCTTCTTCAACAGATGTAAGATTTCTTCTCCATTTTGTGTCTACTCAAATTGTATTCCCTTCTTTTGTAAATAAGTGATTGGGTGTGCAACCTTTGACAATTCTTTAATAAACCTTTTGTACGTACTAACCAACAAGACCCATAAAATATCACACATCCATTACATTCTTTACAGTTTGCTAATGTGTAATGTCTTCAATCTTTTCCAGATACATTGATATTCCTTCCTCTAAAATAATGTGACACAAATAATGAATTTTATTTTTATAAAAGTCACATTTTCTTAGATTTGCATACAACTTATGCTCCCTTAGAAATTGCAAATCCATTCTAAAATGTTCTTCATGATCCTATTCATTCTTAGATTAAATAGGAATGTCAACTATTACAATAAGAACAAACTTATCCAAATACCTGTTGAAAACACTATTCACGAGAGCCATGAATTTAGTGGGTGCATTAGTTAGACCAAATGGAACCACTACAAATTCATAGTGCACATACCTTGTTCTAAAGGTTGTTTTGTGAATTCCTTATTTCTTGATTCTTACTTGATGGTATCTAGATCTCAACTCAATCTTTAAAAATACCTTTGCCCCTCTCATTTGATAAAAAAAAGATCAGCAATTTGAGGCAATGGGCACTTTTTTTTCACTGTCAATTTTTTCAGCTTCCTGTAGTCAATACATAACCTGAGTGTTCCATCTTTCTTTTTCACAATATTATGGGTTATCCCCATGGAGACACACTTGTTATAATATATTTATTTTCCAACAATTCTTGCAATTGCATTTTCAGCTCTAATAATTCTGGTGTACTCATTTTGTAACATCTCTTAGACATTGGGCCTATTCTTGGCACAAGAGAAATTGTGAAATCAATGTCCCTCTTTTGAATAAGTCCCATAACTTCATCAAGAAACACATCCCCGAATTCTTACAAAACATGATGATCCTTCAACTTAGGAATTTCATTTTATGTTTTATCTAAAACATGGGCTGAATAAAATTGACAACCTTTCCTATAGAAATTATTCAGCTACATGGATGAAATAGTAATAACATAAACTACCTTTGGAATTCGTTTTACAACCCTTGGGTTTTCTTCTTCATCAAAGCATTCAAATCAAGTTTAACTATGTGCACTTCCAACTAGTCCGTTCCAATGAGAATATCATAGGAACCAAGTGGAAAAATATTCAAAATTACTCAAATGAATAATCCATCCATTTCTAATGGACATTTATCCACCAGTTCTTTAATTTTTCTCTTGGTTCATGTGGCTAGTTGGACTAACCATGACTTACTATGCTTTGTTTTCTCAATAAATGTCAACAATTTTAGCACTAATATAACCATGAGTAGATATAGGGTCAATTAAAATAGAAATATATTTCTTAGAAATCTTACCTTCAACCTCAACCGTCTTCTTGGCGGTTTGTAATGTCCCTTTTTGTAGTTTTGGAGAAATTTACAATTTGGGCATTTTCAAGCTCGACTAGTCTTTCTAGGTTTTGGTTCCCAACACCACCGAACCTTTCCAAATTTATTGTGGAGGGATATTATGGGATTTAAATAATCCTAAAATACCTCAGACAATCAATGGTCGAATAAGAAAGCTCATTTGAAATGTTATTCAAGTTTGTATAATTTTGGCCAATTTTGAGCTTTTCTAGTCATGACTCTAGGGGGGTTCCAATTGACTCCAAATGGTCTCGAATTTTAAATGTAATGGTATTGTGATTATTAAAAAATAAAAACATGGTCTATGGAAACTTTGTATCATACTTTATGCCTCTGCATCTTGGTTTGGGGCTAAGGAGAAACAATGCAATTTTAGTAGGAAATTGTGTTCAAATCCGCCCACGGGTGAAGCCCAACTAGCTCTCCAACTCAAGTACGAACCTCCAAAATTTCATAACATAGTATATGTACTGATATAATACCTCATGGAATTTCATTACACATGTTTATTATTTTTTTGAATTGGTTATAGAGTTCCACATTCGTTTCATAACTTTCAATGAAATTGCATAACTAGCTCGATTTTGACATATGAAAGGTAGAGTTAAAGGTTCATATCATGATGTGACATATAGGGACCATATACAAAATAAAAATATATTCCCCAACAATATTAAACATCATATAAATCCCTTCATACAAGTCTTGTATACAACTCATTCAGGATGGGAGTCAAATACATGAAAACTAGTGAACTAGTAGCATGGAATTGCAAGAGTTTCACATATGGATTTATTGGATTTAGACCCACAGAGCATAGGGACATGGAATTACAGAGTAAAAAATCATATATGGCTTTCACAACATTTAAAACTCAGAGAATATCCCTCATACAAATCTGATATAAAACTATTTCAGGATTGAAGCCAAAATCCATGAAAACTAGTGATACAATGACATGAGAATGCAAGATTTTCACACCGGAGTTTCTTGGATTTCGAACTGAATAGCATATGGGAATTAAAGTACATACAATTACATAATATATGGCTTACAAAACATCATCAAACTCATATAAATTTCCTCACATAAATATGATATAAAGCTACTTCAATATTGAATCCAAATCCATGAAAACTAGTTATTCAAGAGCACGGGAATGCGATCCTCTAACATATGTATTATTAATATTTTGACTTACAGAGAATATGGACATGAGATTACAAATAAATAGATAATATTTCACATCTTGGGCACCAAATATACTTAGCAAAGTGCAAGCACCACTCCAACAAGTGCACCATCAACATGAGAGTGTGGGGGAATGGAGAAGAAGGAATGAGAGAATACATGAATAGATGAAAATTAGACTATATGGAAATTCAAACTGAAAATAAAAATACTTAACTTTTCTCCAATGAGAGGTCTAAATGGCCTCTACATCAACCAATTTGGAAAGGAATCCAACTCCCTCGAAATTGGTTCACAAGTACGGAGAGTGAACACTCACTGTGCAATGGACAAGCAAATTATCTCCAAAATTCCAATGGGAAATTAAAAAATGATAAAAATATATTCTCATTCCTCAGGAAATCCTTTTATTAACTTCATGAGGCCTCCTAAGGTCGAATTTCCCTCCATGGGATTCCTCGAACTCATCTTAGTGGTTTAGTAACTCTCACGACACTCGTATTCCTCTTCATGCTCCAATTATTTCCCCAATTAGAATGGATGCCTCTAACTCCCAAATTTGACCTCTTGGTGACTATTTTTATCCCTGTCATGTAATATTTATCATATTTTTGCAATCAGGTCTGAATTTATCATACTTTTCATAGAATCTTTCATCATTTGTTGTCATAGAGTGTATGGAATCTCCTTCCAAGTGGCACACCTTGTCTTCTAGTCTCTCCCTCTTTCATGGGAGTTAATATTCTATACCTATTTGAATTCCTTGGATCATTATATTATATTTGACACCACATCACCCTCCAATAATGTTACATTACCCATGTGTTTGAATTTGGATGAAGATCATGCCAAGTGTGTGGGGAATCTAGTCATCCAAAGGCTCCACAAGATTCCAAGTGTCTTCATGAATTGCAAGTAGTCTTATTTGGAAATTATTGAATTGGGGACATGAAAGTCCTCCTCATTCAATATTTATATTCCTAAAGCATTTTCAAGCATGGATTTTGAATAACCTTCTTTCCTTCCAAAACTTTGCTTCAAACCTTAGCTGCAATTTGAGTAGTGGCACTCATGTACTACAACTATGTGTTTCCAAAAGTAAAGATATGCGGATATTTTAATATTGATATATACATTGAAATAACCATTAACACTAAAAGGATTAATAAAATCCATCAAAATAAAATTTTCACAAATAATATTTATCTCCATATTTTGGACACCTTTTCTGAACTTTCAACCCTTTTTGCTTCTGTATAATTCTTTGAAGTTGGTACTGAGTTTCCAAACTTGAATTTCCAAGATTCCAAGAAAGTTTCAAAGAGTAACCACCATGCTTGTTGCTGCTCGACTCTGATTACAACAACCTTCTCATGTGGTGACTCAATATCCTCTACTGTTTGTTGCTCCCAAAACTGAAACCAAGCAATACCTGGATCCCATTGCTTGTATTGCACCCTTCCAAACATCATGAGTACAAAATATATATCATTAAAGTACATAACCAAATCATACAATTGTAGATCACGAAGGTGCCTCATCAAATGACCATGAAAGTGATTGTACATCCAAGTAAGTAGATCATCATGTTGCCCATACATACAAACATCAAGTATTATATCAAATCTTCTCCAATGACATAGGTGAGGATCTAATGTCCGATAATGCCACTCCAAAAGAATGCAAGATGCATCAAAATAATAACCAGACATGTGTTCTTTTATCCTTAAAGTGAATGAAGAACATCCACCAAAATATGAACCAAATAAGGAGCAAAGGAAACATCAAGTCTTCAAGTGAATCAAAGAAGTCTCATCAATACACCCATGAATATGTATATCATCATGAAATAACAAAGGATGTTGCTGCCAATAATAATGTTCTTCAATCATATATCTCTTCACCCAAGTGTGGGATGGAATTCCTCCAACATCAAATGGAATAGGCAAGGAGCAAGGAAAATCATGAGTCTCCAAGTGACTCAAGTGAACATCATTGGTGCATCCATGTAGATGTGTATCATGATAATGTAACAAAGGATGTTTCTCTTTGCAACTGTTACCTATCAAAATTTTGAATGCATCTTCTCCATAATTGGTTGGTCCAATTGTTGTGAGATCATGCACCTCCTCCAAGGCTATGCAACTCTCACGAAGAGGCAACTCATAATATCTCTGAACAAGAACAAGTGCTTGCTTTCCTTGTTGTTGGAATCTATCCTCCCCAAGAAATTGCATATAAACATGTACCTCATGTTCCACCATCCAATGAGGTTCCTCCTTTGTAACATAAATTCTTTCAACCATTGAATGATCGTTTGATATGTAGGAGGGTGTAAGGGGCCCTTTCAACCTCTCTTGAAGTTGCTCAATTTGCACCACAGATTTTTGGAGTGCATTTTGGGTGGAATCCAACTCATTTTAGATCTTGTCATTATCTTCTACATTCTTCAAGGTTAGTCCATGATACAAAAAACAAGATCAATTAAATAATCTATATCAGAAAGAACATTCAAAATATTACCTTTGATGTCAGATATTTCCTTTTGAATTTTCTTGATGTCCTCCATGGAATATTTCTCCTCCATGATCCAACAAATTTTTAATACCAAAGCATGTGTGCCATGGAGAGTATTTAGGTACTATTTAATCTTCTTTTAATGCATCCTCAATGACCCTTCAAGAAAAAGAGGTTCTTATTGAGGAACCTTCTCTATTTCTTTCTTCTTGATTTGATCAACTACTTGAAGCTTAAGTGGTGATGTGGAAGTTGATCTTGGTTCTTCATTATCTGATACAAGGTATTCATATTCATGCTCATTAGAAATTTGCCTTGAAGCAGCATTCTCAAATATGTTCTCTATGTCACCAACATAGAGTTGTGACCACCCATTAATAGGTACTCCTTTACAGTTCAAGCATCCATCAGTAGATGCCCTTTGGTCCATGTCCATAGTAGAATGTGTGTTGGAATGATATTCAATAGTTTCAAGGGACTCTACTTCATCCTCATGTTATTTTTATTCATATTTTTAGATTCACTTGGGAGTGACTTTCGATCCTCTTGATGTAATATTTCTTTTGCTTCACCACCCACAAAACTAGGTGGCTCCTCGGTCTCCTTCATACTTGTGGATTGTTGATTATTACTTAATGAGTTCACATATGAATTATTGTTCATAAATCCATGCAACCAACCATAAAATTATTAAAAACTAATGGTATTATGTGTCTCTCCATGATGGGAACTACTACTACCCCCTGCTTCCAGCTTACGTCTAAGTTAGCTAGCCACTTGTTCGAATCCTTGCATAACCTGCTTGGTCGTATCATCAAAATATGACTTCATGAGTTTCTTAAATTCATCCCTATCATCCATAAATTCAATAGGTTTTAATAAAAACTTATGATACCACTGTAATTTCCCTTTTTGTAGTTTCGGAGTAATTTACAATTTGGGCATTTTCAAGCTTGACTAGTCTTTCTAGGTTTGATTCCCAAGACCACCGAACCTTTCCAAATTTATTTTGGATGGATCCTATGGGATTTAAATCATCATAATAGACCTCATACACTCAATATTAGAATCCTAAAACTCATTTGACACATTATTAAAGTTTTTATAATTTTGGCCAATTACGAGCTTTGCAAGTCATGACTCTAGGGGGGTTCCAACCAACTCCAAATGGTATTGAATTTTAAATACAAGAGTATGGAGAGGATTAAAACATCCAAAAATGGTATATGGACACTTTTTATCAGAATTTATGCCTCTGCATCTTGTTTTGGGTCTAAGGAGAAACAATGCAATTTTACTAGGAAATTGTGTTCAAATCCCCCCAAGGGTGAAGGCCAAACTAGCTCTCCAACTCAACTACGACCCTCCCAAATTTCATAAAATATTATAGTTACTGATATAATACCTCATGTATTTTAATACACACGGTTATTATTTCTTCAAACTGGTTATAGAGTTTCCACATTCATTTGATACCTTTCAGTGAAATTTCTTATGTGGAAATTGCATAACTAACTCGATTTTGACATATGAAAGGTAGAGTTAAGAGTTCATATAAGGATGTGACATATAGGGAACATATACAAAATAAAAATTTATTCCCCAAAATTATTAAACACCATATATATCCATTCATACAAGTATTGTATACAACTCATTCAGTATGGGAGTCAAATACATGAAAACTAGTGAATTAGTAGCATGAAATTGCCAGAGTTTCACATATAGATTTCTTGGATTTAGAGTCACAAGGAATAAGGACATGAAATTACAGAGTAAAACATCATATATGTCTGTCACAACATCATAAAACTCATAGAATATCCTTCATACAAATCTGATATAAAACTACTTCAGGATTGAAGCCAAAATCCATGAAAACTCGTGATACAATGGCATGAGAATGCGAGATTTTCACGCGGGAGTTTCTTGGATTTCGAGCTGAATAGAATATGGGAATTAAAGTACAGTGAATTAAATAATATATTGCTTCACCAACATCATAAAAATCATATAAATTTCCTCACACAAATATGATATAAAACTACTTCAATATTGAAGCCAAATCCATGAAAACTAGTTATTCAAGAGCATGGGAATGCGAGCCTCTAACATATGTATTATTGATATTTTTGACTTACAGAGAATATGTAAATGATATTACAGATACATACATCATATTTCACATCTTTGTAACCAAATATACTCAGCAAAGCGCAAGCACCACTCCAATAAGTGCGCCCTCAACATGAGAGTGTGGGGGAATGGAGAAGAAGGAATGAGAGAATAGGGGAATATATGAGAATTTGACTGTATGGTAATTAAACCTGAAAATAAAAAATCCTTCATTAATATCCAATTATAGGTCTGAATTTCCTCTCCATAAACCAACTTGGAAAGGAATCCAACGCCCTCAAAATTGGTTCACAAGAAGGGAAAGTGAACACTCACCGTGCAATGGACAAACAAAATCTCTCCAAAATTCCAAAGGAAAATTAAAAAGTGATAAAATAATATTCTCATTCCTCATGAAATCATTTTGTTAACTTCATGATGCCTCCTAATTTCTAATTTCCCTCCATGGGATTCCTCCAACTCATCTTAGTTGTTTAGTAACTCTCATGACACTTGTCTTCCTCTTCAAGCTCCAATTCGAATGGCTACCTCTAACTCCCAAATTCGACCTATTGGTGGCTATTTTTATCCCTTTCATGTCATATTTATCATATTTATTCAATCAGGTCTGAATTTGTCATACTTTTCATAGAATCTTTCTTCATTTGTTGTCATAGAGTGCATGGAATCTCCTTCCAAGTGGCACACCTTGTCTTCTAGTCTCTTCCTCTTCCATGGGAGTTTCTATCCTTTAACTATTCAAATTACTTGGATCATTATATTATATTTGACACCACATCACCCTCCAATAACGTTACATTACCCATGTGTTTGAATTTGGATGAAGATAATGCGAAGTGTGTGGGGAATCTAGTCATCCAAAGGCTCCCCAAGCTTCCAAGTGTCTTCATGAACCCATGCCACCTTATTTTCTTAGAATATATCATTTACGTGACCCATTTAGATGTGAAAATGGTAAACTAAATTCCTTTTGGGTCCCATATCCCCTTATCATAAAATTTATGTCTCCATCTCAAAGTAGGGAACTAATAGGTTGGTGGAACATTATTTGCAAGTAGTATTATTTGGAAATTATTTAATTGGGGACTGTAATTTCCACTTGACCCACAGTTTTAGCTTCTTCAATGTTGTGAACTTGATTTTCGCTTCCATTTTGATATGGACACACTAGTACATTTGGCTCAAAAGTTCCATGAAAAATTGCCATGAATAAGTTAAAATGGAAAATTGCGTGGATAAATAGATAATTTTTTTGAAAACAAAATGTTATGGACCTCGATAATCATTGCTACTGCGACGAAAAGGACTATTTTTCTTTATAGAGACGAAATTTTGTCTCTATTGCGACGAATACATGCGTTCGTTGCTCTAGTGACGGAAATCGAAACATGTGCAAATCAACGGTAATCACAGTAATGGTCATTGAATTTTTCTTATTGTTGAAATTTGATCATTGTGCATTTTCGCTGGAACCACCACGATCATTGATCTATAAATACATGTTCTTAAGACATATTTTATCAAATTATTTGCTATAGTTGCAACAATTTTTCTATTGATTGTTCGATCTGTGATTTCAAGAGTCTGGTACTGGGTTGACACATCGAATTTTTGATCTCCTTTGATTTCCAGGTTTGTATTTTTAAATTCTTTGTTTCCTTTAATGTGTGGGTTCATACATAAAGTGAGTTAACTATTCATTTTCTCCTCAATACTAACACATCCAATTCCAACATGGCAAGAGATGGATGATTAGGAGGTATTGATTTGAATGTATCATGGTAGAGTTTATAATTTTGTTAGTGAAGGTACATGAGAAATAATGGGTTCGTCTTAGATTAATAGGTGTTTTAGGCAATACTCTACATTCTTATTTAAAATAGATAAAATGGTTAGATGAACATGAAATTTATTCAATTTCAAAATATTTATAAAATTTTAGTTTTGCACTGAGGTTTGTGGTTAGTGAACTAATTTTTTTCCAATGAGTAAATATAATGTCATCGAGATTGGTCTCTTAATCATTGTCTGATTAAAAAAAGATGAAGATGAACTATTTAGGGAAGCAAAATCATTACTTTTGAAGTTTTTTATTTTTTTAGTTTCTTATTTCAAGAGGGGTAAACTAGCATGTGGTAATATTCTATTAAAAAATCGTTTAAGCATTGTGATCCCATGTGCTTGTGAGAAATCATGTTTCTTAACATGGGAAAACATAACTGTTGGGGGGGATTTAAATTTTATCACTAAATATCGAAAATATAGTGGTTGGTGGTAAGAATAGACCCCCATACTAACTTATTCCTTAATAATTTGGAAAGGAGGGGTGTTTGTGATATGTAACCTGTCCAAGTAAAGTCAACTTGGATTTACTAATTAGATTTGTCACTTTCCATGTCATGTTCTTTAATTTTTTGTCTCCTTTAATATATATATGTACTCTATTTAATTTACTTATACATTGATTGAGTTTTTTTGGTTCTTATAGGCTATTAGAATGTCAAAGAAATATACTTGGGAAGAAAATAATAAGAGGTATGTTGAGTTTAAGGCAAAATTGGAGGCGAAGGGAAATGGAAAGTGTTATTTCCCTTGCAATTATTGTAGGGTTTTGCGAACGAGAAAATTTTTAAGAACAAGTGTTGAGAAACATTGTAAGGAGAAGGGGCATGCTGAAGGGGGGTTTGAATATTGTCCCTTAGTAAGACGTTATTCATTACATAATGTACTTCTTGCAATAGTACTAATCATGTATTCACAAAATGTTTTATCATTTTAAATATATGTGTTGTATGTTATACAGTAATGTTATTGCATTGTTTGTAAATATAAAGAAAATGCCCCTTAAATGTCAAGCGCTAGAGATATATTTGCCATATAATAGTATAAATACTACTTTACAAGGTGAGGAACATGGAGATCATAATATGGAAGATCGAGTTCTTAATGATCATATGGAGGAAGATGACATTATTGATACAAATGACAAAGATGAGATAAATATATTATCCAAGACACATTTGCTCCATTGGATGAGGACAACCTCCATGATATTCATGATGTTCCTCTACTCAAGAAGTCCAAAGAACCTCTTTATGAAGGCTCAACAAAAAATATTCTATTTGTTATATTGTTGTTGGTGAACTTGAAGGTTTTTAATGGTTTATCAAACACTTGTTTCACACAACTCCTAAGGTATGCAATGTATTAATTGCATCTTCACATGGTATGAAAAGTTCACTATTTTCCTCTATTTTTAGTGTTAATTAATTCATAAATTAGGGATAAACAATATTTATGATTTATATTGTTTACATTTCATTTTTTGTCTATGTTGCAGACTGTTGGGTGAATTTCTATTACCACCATCAAATAATTTACCATGCACATGTCAAGAGGTATTCTTTATTATGAAAGAAATTGGAATGGAGTATCAAGCTATTGATGCATGTCCTAATGATAATATTATATATTATGGACCATATGCATCGACAAACAAATTACCACAATGTGAAATTAGTAGATATCGAACATATCAAGTAACAAAAAAGGTGCCTCACAAAGTTCTTTGTTGTATTCCCATAATTCCACATTTCCAACGACTATTCAGGTTCCAAAGTATAACACAGTTTATCAATTACCACACAAAGAACATAAGTGAAGATGGTGTTCTTTGAATTCCCACAGATGGTTCTGCATTGAAGAACATCGAAGAAAAATGACCAATTTTTAAATATGAACCTCATAATGTTAGACTTTCATTGGCATCTGATGGTTTCAATCCATTTGGAGAACTTCGTTCTACTTACTCAGTGTGGCTTGTTTTTTTCATAAACAATAACCTTTCTCCTTGGATGTCGATAAAGAGAGAGAACACAATGTTGGCAATGATTATTCCAAGTATTTTTTTTGAAAGTAATTATATTATTTCATTTCTTTGTTTCATTGCTGCATGAAAACACCTTTTATATATTGGGACACATAACTAAATACCGGGTGATTCTATGAAGATGGGTAACACTTTTTGGCCAAATTTGGCGATGAAAACCTGATTTTTTACTCATGTGCTAGATAGAAGCCCTCAAAATGCATATATGCCATGTGAATTTTGACTTTCAGTAAAAAAAACAAATTGTAGAATATTATGTTGGCTTCATAGTGATATTTTAAAAAAAATATTTTGATGTCATTTAATGTGTGAATTTTTGCATTTAATGAACTGTGTGACCTTAAAAATTTGAAGAAGCTAATAAGTGGCTCGTGTCCACGTAGAGAAATTCAATCTTGCATTAATAATTTAAAAAAAATAAATATATGAGCATGATCTACATTAAATGCAGTGTGATGTGCATATTTTTTTGTTAATTTTTTTCGCATTATACAATTATTTATTATTTTTCAAAAGTGACCACATTCGATTTCAGCATCGTTTTAAACACATATTTGTCCACGTAAAGGAATTTTTTCTATTTTTTCTATTTTTTCAAAAATTGAAAAACCAAAGATACCCTTTTGAAGAGGACACGTCGATATGTGATGTGTGCATTTTTAAGAATTTTTTGGCTGTGTATTTTTAACTCTGCGGATTTTTCTTTGAGCTGCTTCGAAGTTGCAGTGTGGTTTTCTAAGTATAAGTTTTAGAAGTAATTAAAAAATAAATTTCATATGAATGCCAAAATGCGTGTATGATACATCAATGGATAGAAGATTCGTTGGTGAATTTATCGGTATCAACTCCGCCCAGTTATGTGCTAGGAATATCAGGGTTTACACCTCTGCAAGGCACAGGAAATTTTTCATTTGTTTGAATGAGGGCTAAGTCTGTTTTTTAAGTCCTCGACCGAGGTATGAACCTTGACCGAGGTATATAAATAACTCGGTAGAGGTATTTAAATACCTCGGTCGAGGGCTTGGGCTTAACAAGCCCTCGACCGAGGTGCGTTTTTTTGTTTTTGCCGAAATGCCCTTGCCAAAAAGTGTTACCCAGGTCCGTGGATTCACCCTACCATCGTATGTTGAATAAATTAGGTAAGTACCAAGTTAAAGATATGAATGTATATATTGAGCCTCTTATTGATGAGCTATTGAAGTTATGGGTTGGAATCACTATGTATGACATCTCTAGACCAATAGGGTAGAAACAATTTCAGTTCCATGGAATACTTGCATGGACAATTCATGACGCTCCTAGGTTAACACATTTTTGTGGTATGTAAATTTGTTGCACTTTAAAATAATATGTTTTTAAGGTAAATATCATGCATTCTTTTTATTTAAATTAATAATATTTTGACGCTTATATAACATTAATACATAAATCTTGCAGGTCTCCAAACAAAGGGAAAATTTGCATGTCCAGTATTTGGTCATAGGATAAAATCTCGTCATTCAAGAAGTTTAGGAAATAAGGTGTTTGATGAGTACATGCACTTCCTCCCTAAGAACCATAGATATCGAACTACTGATAAAACAAAATTCAATGGTAAAGATGAGATTGGGAAGAAACCACAAAGAATGACACCTCACCTATGGAAGTTGGAATATAATAGAAATCGTCATGGTAAGTAAATTGCATATGTAGCATATAAATATATAATATTACAAATTTTATATTTTTATTGAATTTTATCTACCATGGGTGTCATGAATTATTGTTAATGTGTTTTCGTTTATGTTTAATGAATGTCGTGAAAGCATGAATGGGATTCCACGAGGAATGAAGAGTTATCCCATACAATTCAATATGTTTCCTACTATGAGAACCTAAAAATAACTCATTTGTTCGATACATGCATATCAGGAAGACTGTAAGATAAATGATATGGCGAATCTTATTAGATGGAAGGACTGGCAAAGATAAAATTGGAAAAATTTGTAGTGACATGGTAGAATCCAATCACTCATTGAAAAGTGTAATTAATTCCAATGTCCGAGAGGGGGGACCAAAATATTAGTCTTCCATGGTTATTAAAAAAGCAACAAAACAATGATATAAAATAGGTCATTCGAAAAATAAGGTTTCCGACGAGGTTTTCGTCGAGCATACAAAATATCTTAACGGAAAAGGTGATTTTGATGGTGTTAAAACTCATGACTGACATACATTCATTAAGGTAATTATTTACGTATATAATTTCCATTTAGTACATCATTTTAGTAATTGTTCTCTTATTTGGAAATAAATAATGATTTAATTTTTGTTACACTACGTTCTACCTCTATCTCTCCGAGATAGCTTTGCCGACAACATAAAAAAAGTTATATATGGTCTTGGTATATACATGAGGTAAGTAACAATTTATATGCATGAAAATGTTTGTTCACTTTGTTGCATAACTTATTGACATATTGTGTTTTACATATTGGAACTTTATTATATATGCCTCAATCTCGTTGATCACTATTATTTTCTTGCATCATTTGTAGGTGGCTTTAATCTAAAGAAATCCATAAATAATATATTAGGTATTGGAAGAGAGAAATTCCTCGTCTAATGTGTGAAATGCAAAAGTATTTATCTCCAGGATTTTTCAATGCACAAGAACACTATATCATACACCAAGTTGAGGAAATTGAATTGTGTGGACCTGTACACACAAGATCAATGTGGATGGTGGAAAGGAATTTGAAGTCATTGAAGGCTTTTGTTAGACAAAGAGCACATCCTGAGGGTTTTGTTGTGCATGTCTATATGATATATCAATCCATGGTATACATTAGTCAGTATCTTCCAAATTTAGCAAAAAATATCAATCTCCCTCGCATTTGGCATGTCAACTCCATCAACAAATTTGAAGGGGACGCCCTCTTGGGGAAAGGTAGAACGAGGAAAGTGAAAGGTAATTAGATGGTGTAGATTTAATTTATTATACAATTACTTTTTCAATTTCATATATATATA
>LPNX010704136.1:132325-293096 GCA_001517045.1 Pseudotsuga menziesii
TGTTTTTTTACATATAGTTGGTCACATGTGGGATGCACTGCATTTATACACTGCAAAGAATCTTGATTGGATGGAGGAATGGATAGAATGATGTATAGAATTCTATGGTACCTTATCATGGGAAGGGGTGAGTAAATTTATTAAAATAGTGCATCGTCATCGAGAAGATTATCCTAGTGAACTTACATAAAGGGAAATTGATTTAGCATGTGGTTTAAAAGATAAAAAGGCAAGTATATTTACCCTGATCATTTTTTTCATTGTTTCCCATTATATAAATGTATTTATTTTGTTTATTTCTTCTTATATATTTATTTACTGAGTTGGGCATGATGCAGTTAATACACCACAAGGCTATGTGGTCCAATGGTCATAAATTTCACATAAAATAGTTGGATGACAATAAGAAAACATTCGATTTTGGGATAACTGCATTTTTTCAAGTCACCAATGTTTCCTCTAGAAGTATCTGAAAATAGGTACTATGGTTATTTGGAAGATATAATTGAGTGTAAATTTAATTCCTTTAAAATAGTTTAGTTTGAGGTCAAATGGTACAGGATATGAATGAATGAACGTGATCTTAAAGAATTGTTTATGAGCATGCCAATGGATTTACCATGGTTAATAGAAGGGCGCTTGAACCGGGTATGAAGCCCTATGTTCTTCCAAGTCAATGTGAGCAGGTATTTTACGCAGAGGTTTTAGGTAAAGCAAGTTGGTCATACATTGTTAGATATGATCCAAGAGGAAGACCAGTCAAGTATAATGCATAGGAAGAAGAGAATGTCGAAGAATAAGGTGATGTAGATCAAGAGAATTTGGCTGCCATAGACGAGTTAGATGAAGAATCCGATCAAGAAGTTGATCATGCAAATGACATAGCAGACGATGTAGTACTCAGTGATGATATTGACGATGAATATATAACCAAAAATGACATTGATGATGATGCTGATATGAGTGATCCTTTCAACGATAGTGATTCTGGACCAGATGATGATACATATGTTGAGTCAGATGAAGAAGATGATGACAATGATATTGATGAGGAGTCATGATCATCAGTTTTATAATCATCATCATCATCATCATGTTCATCCTCATTAGAATAATCACAACCATCATCATCTTCATCTTTATGATCATCAGTGGTATCATAATCAACATCATCATCAATGGTATCATCACAATCATTGTCATCTTCATCCTCATCTTCATCCTCATCGTCTTCCTCATTAGCATCATTATCATCATCATCGCCATCATTAACACCATCATCATCCTCATCATCACCATCTTCATCATCGCCATCATCGTCACCATCACCATCTTCATCATCGTCATCATCGACATCATAATCAATATCATCCTCATCCTCAGTCTCATCATCTTCAATGCTATAATCATCATCGAAATCAATGTTATCATCATCATCATCATCATGTTCATCCTCCTCCTCCTCCTCCTCATCATGTTCATACTCATTTGAATAATCACAATCATCATCATCATGTTCATCCTCATTAGAATAACCGCAACCATCATCATCTTCATCTTTATGATCATCAATGGTATCATAATAATTATCATCATCATCAATGGTATCATCATAATCATCATCATCTTCATCCTCACTGTATTCCTCATTAGCATCATCATCATCATCATCATCGCCATGATCAACACCATCATCATCGTCATCATCGCCATCATCCTAAAACCACCCATTTAACATAAGACTTTAGCTTTTGCTAGCCTTTTGATCCAAAGAGCACATCCACCCTTTTGTGGATGTCCTTCTTCAAATCTCATCTATTTGATTGGACTCACATACACCCCTTCATTTTATCTTCAGGAGTCCAAGAGACGCCTTGGAAGATGAATCCAAGGGTCATATACCTTTACATATATACATGTACAACTTGGTTAGCCAAACATTGCAAACATATATGCTAACATGGCTCTATTGAGGATGAAAATTTGGCACTAATGGGGATGTTATTTAGGAAGAAAAAATAGAGGATCTCTAGGAAGAAAAAGAAGCCGTTATTTAGGAAGAAAGCCTCGACATTGTTTAGGAAGCAAAGTTGGAAGCTATTTTGGAAGCAAAAAATGGATGCTATTTTGGACATAAAAAAGGATGCTATTTAGGAAGCAAAAAAATATACTTTTTTAGACGCTTTATGTTTTGTACAAGGCGCGTCCCATTTAGTGTCTACTTTGACCACTCAAAGTAACAAGAATTACACTAAAAATGGACTCTAAATGGGATGCTAATTCTAGGATTTGTTGTAGTTCCTTAACCCCATAACAACCTCCCCACCTCTCTCTCACACACACTCTCACAACTCCCTACCATACTCATAGTCTCCCTACCCCATTCTCTCTCTCTCTCTCTCTCTCTCTCTCTCATACTCCTCTTCATACAACTAACCCTCCTTCTCTCTTTCTCTCTAATCTCTATAACCCTTACTAACGCCCTCTCTCCCTCTCTCACCCCCCTACTCCTCCCCATACCTTTAAACCCCCTCCTAATCTTTGTCTCTCTCCCCTTCTTCCCCCTAACCCTTAATAANCCCATATATCACTATTTCTCTCCCTTACTCCTCCACTTACACCTTAACCCCATCCCTATATCTCTCCCCCAACACCCTCGCCTCTCTCTCTTTCTCTCTCTTTACCCCTAACTTTCCCTCACTCTCTCGAACACCCATACTCTACCTACCTAGAACCAAGCCCTCCTCCCCTATCTTTCTCTCTTCTACTTCCCTTAAACCTACCCTTCTCTCTCTATCTATCATACTCCCCCTACCCATACCCCTCTCACTCTTTGTCTCTCCTAATTTCACTCCCCCTACAACTTACTACCTCTCCCCATCTCTCTCTCTACCCCAACCCCATACACCTTCTTCCCACTAACCACCCTTATCCTCCCTAAACCCCTGAACCCCTATCCCTTGACCTCAATCTCTATCTATTTCTCTCTCCCAATCCCCCTTTCCCCCCTTACCCCTAAGGTAAATTTGATTTTCACCAAAATTCGTGCACGTTTCAGATCTACAAAATGTGTACACATTTTAGCTTTACAAAACATGTGTGCATTTTGCAAAGCTAAAACACATACATGTTTTGGTTTTCATGGCACCCAGATAAGCGAGAAAGGAAAGTTTGAATTTAAAATAAACGTGCTTGTGTTTCTTAGCACTAAGACCAAGCCTTGTCACCTATTTGGGTGTCATCACTTTTCCTGTGTGTCTTCTTTGGTCTTAGCTTCACGTTAACCAAACATGTGGTATGGAATATGGTAAACCATATCTAATTAGGCATCTCACCATTTTTCTCAATATGACTATGTTTTACCCCTTGTTACAATATGTTGCACATAATAATTTTTTATGAATTTTAGACCTAGATAACATTTTTTCCGTAGATTCGAAATATGTAATTTATTTTAAAAAAATATTATTATTTTTTTTTCTATTTTTCTTTTGTCATCACCCTTAACTCAAAAAACACTTTGTCATTGTTTCGTCCATAACTCTTTTGTTTCTCAAGAATTTTGAAAAAAATGGTATGGTGCACTAAAGGATACGAACCTCTACATGCTATAAAAAAATGGTTTCATGATCATGTCATTAAGACCCTCAAATGATACACCCACACTTGGTGTACTATTTTCGAGGTTTGATCACTTAGATAGTTTATAATAAAAAAATGATTGATTTTTTTTTTGGAAAATAGTGTTGTACTAATACTATTTGTTCTCTATATGTCTACCAGTTTTTGTAAGTTGATTCCATCATTTAGCCACTCAAATATCTCTTAAAAAAATCAAACTTTAGATAGTTAAGAGCATTTTCAATAGAAAAACTTTATGTATTCATAAACTTCATTCAATTTCCTACATTAAATTTTTTTACTCATAATAACATTAATTGTGTATGTGTCTCAAAATATCCATTTTAGTTGAGGGATGACCATTTTTTTAGTTTTCTATTGCATCTAACGTATTAAAAAGAGACCCTCATTAGCTTGCACACACCGCGATGTAAGTTTTATAGTTTATAATCTTTAATTTGGTTTATTGATATGACCTTAAAACTTTATCTTCTAGGATTTGCATTCACTTTTTTAAATCAAATACCAATGTCTTTAATTTAATTTTTAATTGATTTTAAATAGAAATATTCTATTAATATTAATACAACTTAAATGGGCCTAAAAGTTAAGAATATGCGTTTCATCCTAAATTATCATAGGTTCAAATTCAAAGGGGTAGGGCTATGTACATCTTTTATTAATGTATCTCAGTTGTCCACGAACTATCGTTTGTTTCCAAAATGTGGCCCTTGGTATCATAAAAAACACACCTACATCTAAATGCAATTATAAGCACCAACACTTCTTATCATCGAAAATGCACCTACATCCAAGTGCAATTGTATGCACTAGCACTAACTGAAGGACTGATGAGTTCTTATATAATGTTTATATTGTGTCGTTTGTTTTGTTTTCAAAGAGACCAAATAGACCCCAGTCTTTATGCTATGAAATAACCTATGTAAATGGTATTATGCTATGAAATAACCTATGTAAATGGTATTCATTAATGTTTCATTCAACTTTTAAGATTTGAATAATTATCTATAAAATGGATATATGTTGGGTTTTGTTTTTTAAGTGTGGTTCACCAAAGGCTACATCCATGGAAATAAGAGACACCTACTTTTAAAGAAGAATCAAGGTATCCCTAATATCCATTATAACATGTCATAAGCTAGATTTGAACTTGGATGGGGAGTATCACAACCATTGCTCACAACCACCCAATATAAGCTTTCTATTATAATGATCCATCATTTTTAATATTTTTATTTTTATTGAAATCATTTTTAACTTGCTCTTCAACCCAGTATGGGTTAGATGTTGTAATGTAACATAACTTTACCAAAATAAATAAAAAATTAATTTAAAAAATCAATATGGCCATATAAAATAAAAAAATAAAACTTAAACCGGGATTTATCAAGTAAAAAATGGATCAAATTCCTTGAGTTTATCATAAAAAATTAAAAATAAATAAAGTACACTTGAAGTTAGATCTCTGTGGAAGCTTGATAGATTAGAGGTTTAAGATAAATCTATACGAGTATTACAACTATGATACATCATTGTAAATGCAGCTAGTTAGTCACTCCCAATATTGAAAAATCATTATTACAAACAATAATAGAATAAAAGAAAGTTACAATAAAATTTAAACATTATTATTATTATTATTTTATTTTATTTTGAATTTTACAATATTTAAAGTAACAATAAATTAGAACTTAATTATATTATTTTAACTTAATTTTGAAAAATATTATATTCACCAAAAAATTATAATCTTTTTAATATTAAGATATAAAATTTAATAAAATTTTATATAATAATTATAAATAATTATCCTACGCGTCATCTTTCGATTGTAGAGACTTCATTGAATTGAAGAACACGTAAATGGCATTGGCGATAGACGAGAAGAAAACTGTGTGGTTGGACCTGTACACACCTATGAGGGATTACATCGTTATCGACAAGTCGAAGTCACTGTCGATGGAGATGGAAGAGCAGCTCAACACCGTCAAACAGATGCGCAACGCCGTGGAGAAGGGGTGGAATATGACGCTGGAAGCACGTCGCGATCTAATGCAGAATTACTACAGAGCTCTCTGCGTCATGGAGTTTACGTTCCCCATTTCATTCTGCTTCACGTGGTATGACTCTTTCACAAAAAATCAGAGAGCCTCAGAGCACAACATCCACTGGGAGAAAGCCGCTGTCATCTTCAATTTAGCAGCCATTCACAGCCAGATCGCTGTTTCAGCTGTCGGGCTCAATGAGGCTTGCAAATCGTTCCAGGCAGCGGCCGGGGCGTTTGCTTTTCTCAGAGATAATATCTCTCTCAAGGCTTCAGCGGGGCACTCTACCATCGACGTTTCACTGACATGCGCAGACATGCTGGAGAAGCTTATGCTTGCCCAGGCACAGCAATGCTTGTTTCATAAGGTTATCTCCAAAAGCAAACGCAATTCCCTTGTTTCCAAGGTTGCCATGCAGGTCAGTATTTACTATAATGAAGTGTCTGTAGCACTCAATCTTCCACCTCTTAATCAACACTTTGATAAGAGATGGATTGCACATGTACACGTCAAAGCTGCACTGTTCTATGCTGAAGCTTCTTACAGATTAAGTCTTCTCTTACATGAGAAAAAAGAGATTGCAGAAGAAATTGCACGCCTAAATCATGGACTTATCACTCTTGCTGACTCTAAGAAATGTGCAGAGGGACTAATGGCACTGGCACCACTTCTGGAGATGGTGTCCAAATTGGAGGATAATATTAACCTAAATTTGAAAAGGGCAACAGAGGAAAATGAGACAATATACCTTCAAAGAGTCCCTGCACTTGATACCTTGTCCCCTTTACCCACAACTTGTCTGGTTAAATCAATGGCTATGGATAAATGTCTTGACGCTACTGAGGAAATTATGTTTGGTGAGCTTCAGCTTGGACCAGACTTGGACCAGGACCAGGCAGGCTCACCGTGTTGCTCAATACCGTCGTGCACAACGTGTTGCTCAATACTGTGAGAAATATGTCAAAAGTGTGACGGAACTTGGCTTATAAACATGTCAATCAAATCTATCAGCAACTATTTGTTTTGCCTGTTATATGGCTTTGTGTGGATTCAAATCAAATAATCAGCAACTTTTTAGCCACTTTTTTTAAAAAATCATATGAAAGTTTTTGTTTTGTTTGGCATGTTATACCTATTTCTATGTTGATAGGCATTTAGATATTATCTCAAATTTTAGACTGGTTTAAGTAGATCAACAAAATTAGTGTATAAAAAGTATCTTTACAAAATTGGTGTATAAAAAGTATCTTTAATTAAGGTTTAAATATTCTGTTAAAAGTTGCTATTAAAGAAATCAGTAACAATTTGTTTTTTGTTTTTTCATATCAGTTTTTTATTTCTTGTTTATATTAACTTTAACAATCTGGTATGAATAATGGATAGGCATTTGGGGCCACTAAACTAAGTGATTGGTTGTGCTTATAGGGCCACTTTACTTGTGGCTGTGCTACTGTATTTTCTTTATTCAACTTAAGATTATTGTAATGATACTTTTTATATTTTAGAATTGAAGGTGAAGTAGTAAGTATATTGTTTATAAATTGTAGGAGGATGAGACAATTGTATTATCCAATTGATTTTATGAAAAAAAGAATATCAAAATAATTGGTAGGTGATGCATGGATACCTATAATTGATTTATGAATAACTTATAATTAATGTATGGATAATAGGCATATTTTTTCCTTTTAAAAAAAGTAACTTTATTTCTTCAAACAAAATTATCGAAAAAAACACTTAAAATGTATTTTTAGAAAAGAAGAGCATACATGACCAATACCTAAAGTTCGTCACCAGTCTAATATTAGACAGTCACCCGTCTATAGGACCTTTACATATAGACATTCAAAAGCCCATTCCATTCCACACCATAAAAAGGCATAATAAAACAAAGGCACATAGGAATCCGAGGGTAAAGGAGAAAAAACTGGGAAATACGTGAATATAACCGGTAAGCAAAATACTGAGCCCAGCCCATCCCACTCAGTCAATAGAGTGTTGATAAAACCTTATATACCATAAACAATAGAAAAAACAGAGCTAAAAACATGAAACATGTGCATCCCTAATGAAGGGACTGTGATAATATTCATGGATGTGGTCCCTGCCATGTTCTCTAATCTGCCACTGACCTATTGCCAGTAACAGCCTGCCTTCGAAGCAATATCCGTCTCTACCTTGTTTTCCCTGTAAATGCGTTGCCAAGAGAAAAATGCATATGATGAAAGGATTTTTTTAGCTGACCTTAGAACATTTTTCAATCTAAGATTTCTGCACTGCTGTCATCCATTTATCCAATTGATAACATTCATGAAATCTCCCATAAAATTGATAACTCTACATCTTTTCTCTGCTGCAAACATCAAGAGAAGTTTAAGGCTCATGAGTTGTGCCAAATTGTTACTACCTTCCCGTAATCCTTCTATAATTCCGTAGAAATGTGTATCAGAGACATAAAGTAATGCCCTGCCCCCACAAACATTATCTTGTGCCTCAAGGTACCGTCTTATCCACTTCAATCTTCAACCTCTCAAGCCAAGCGAATGTGCTGAGGGAAAGCCTTCATGAAACCACAGGCTTTACTAGCAACAATAGGCATTGATATACAATCTTTTTTTATAATAAACATAAAGAACAAAAAATAACTTGTTCATAACACTTAACTTATATTTTATCAATATTCAACTAATAATGTGCTAGTTGTTTAAATATCGTATTGCTTGAACTCGGCAAATCTATGATTGACTCTTTCCTGTACTCCAATGAGGAATACAAGAATTTGAAGGTGACTGCGGCCCACTGAGAAAAAATGAAATCGATCTGGGAGGGAGACGGAGTAGCTCCCGAGGCTACCGTAATGCCTCGATAGGCTCCTGTTGCTAAACAAGAAATACGGGTAAATAGGGACGACTTCTGAGTGAAGAACAAGAACAGCATGAGTAGAAGAGGCATCTCAAAGAAAGAATCAAATTGATGGTGGAAGGGGATGGGTATGACGGAAGGGTGAACCCCGAGGATAACAAACTGAGTGTGATCAGATAGAGACCCAATCTGATCCTCGAGGTTTTAGATTAAGTTAAAAGTGTTTTTATTTTTTATTTTTTTTAAATTCAGTTGAAATTGTTTTTAATGGTATTTATACATTGTTGAGGTTTTAGATTAAGTTAAAGTGTTTTTATTTTTTATTTTTTTTAAATTCAGTTGAAATTGTTTTTAATGGTATTTATACATTGTTGACATTGTATTACTTTAGTGAAAATGGAATTGCAATGATTATATTTATGAAATCACATAAATTTACATTTGAAAAGAGATGTATATTTACAAAGATATACTTTGCTTACAAATATATCAAATACAATAATAAAAATAAAAAATTGGATATTATTATGAAAATTCTTCAAAAAGATTTTTATTTCTACATGTCTAAGATTTAAACTATTGATATATTTTAATATACTATTATTAATTCTAAGATGAAAAACATAATATTACATAACAAGAATATTAGTAAAAATACAAACCAAACTCCATCATAACTTAAAAAAAATGATAGGCAAAGTCATTTTCCAATCAAATAAAGTTCTTCATTATCTATTTTTTATTGTTAAATTTATATTTTAATCTTAAATTTGAAGTATCTTTTTGTAAAAGGCCAAAACCATGAAAACCTAACAACAACTAATTAACAACTATTAGTAATTAGACTAACAACAATAACTAACTAGTTATTAGACTAGTTTGCTAATCTACCCTATTCTTATCATTCATGCTAGTTAAATCTTATATTTCAAATATTTACTCAATATTAAATAAATATACATATATTGTAAAAAAATTAAGATTTTGACACTTTCAATCTCAATTAAAATTTAATTATGTAAAAAGAGAACACAACACAAGAACCAATTCCTCTTATGATAATAAGAAGTACTAATTTAGAGGTACTAATTAAAATACTTATTATATAAATAAAAGAGAAGATTTTTTTTTACATTTATCCAAGAGAGCTCCTAAGAAATTATGGAGGCAAATTATGGAGGCAAAGAAAATAATAAGATCTTTTTACAGGACTGGAACTCATATCTTAAAAATATATACTAATCCCTAGATGTCCTGGATAACATTTGAGCACTTCTTACAACTAAGCAAGTCTTTTCTTTAGAAGACATGGACTTTGGGATTAAACACCTGGCTATTGGAAAATTTAAAGACATTGAAGGGTACCAAGAAGAAATCTTAAAAATCCAAGCACCTGTCCCCATCCCCTAAATTCACAATATCTTTAATCTAGTAGTCAAGCATGACTTCCCTAAGCCTTGGACTCAAAGCCTTATAGTTCCTTTTTTTTAAAGTGGAGATAAAGATAATCCCTCTAATTATCAAACCATTATGATCAGTCCTCTTTTATCCAAGATTTATGGTATTATTCTAGAAAAGAAGATTACCATATGGCTAGAAAACAAAGGAGAGAGGGTTAAAGGCTAGGCATGTAACGCCCCCAATTTGACCTCTGTTATAAATATTAGCTTGCAATGTAAATGTTGTATGTATGCAATGTATAATTCCTAGAAAGGAGCTTAAGGCCAAGGGCCTGCTAGTAAATGATCAATTTATAGAGGCAAGTATTACATAATTTGCATCCATGACAGATGTAAATATGTAAATATTTATATAATGCAAATAAAATGTTCAAGGATGGCTATGGAGGAAACGTGAATGAAGGGATATGATACCCACTAGGGAGAGGTGAGGGGTGTGTGGGATTTAATCCAACAATACCAAGTTTCACCTTGAGAACCCCTGTTCCATAAACGGCAAGTAGCTGCCCAAGTGCAGTTCCATAATTGCTTTGAAATGTTGTTGTAAGAGGGTAGCTGAGGAATTAAATCAAGAGTTTAAGGAATACCGCAAAAGAGTGTTGTGGTGGGTGTGGCAGGGTATGGATTCAGGTTGCTTGACTCAGAAGTCAAGTACTTCATAGAATTTAGTTCCACCATCCCCATGTAGGAAAATGAAGAGGCATGGGGGGAGGGGAAAGGNGTGGCAGGTTATGGATTCAGGTTGCTTGACTCAGAAGTCAAGTACTTCATAGAATTTAGTTCCACCATCCCCATGTAGGAAAATGAAGAGGCATGGGGGGAGGGGAAAGGCATTGGAATTATTGTTACGCATGCCTTCACCTGAGCTTTGCACGTAGAAATAAATAAAGAGAGAGAGAATGCCCGACTTAGCAGGTATAGATCACGTGCACTATCGGGGTAGCAGCAGGAGCCGCCAGATTGCCAATTTTCGGTGAACAACCTGTAAATTGGGTCGTGTGACTAAACCAAGTGTGCTCTGGGAGTGGGAAGCAAGAGGAATCACGAGTGAGAGAGAAATCAAGGGTGGAATGGCTTGATAAACCCAGTGAGGGAAATAATCTCTAAGAATTAGTAGCCACAACCTTTCTATGCCCATCATGAAGAGCATTGGAAGGAAGGGATACTTGAGGGACTGTGCATTAGTGAAGGGAACCTTACTTGTGTTGAGTGTGGTAGCTATTGTGGGTATGGCAAGATGAACTAAGTGGCATGCTTGTATATTTATGGTTAAGCTCAATGTCTAAACATTCCCTTCTCTTAACTCCATGTATGCTTGATAAACCTAGTAGGATATGACTTAGCATGAACGATTGTGGTTTTTGCTGTGAGTGAGCATGGTTAGTCCCTTTCTAGTGGATATCATAGCCCAGCTCGGGGGTGGTCTCTAAGTGCTGAAAGAAATAGGCCAAGAAGAGACCTACAGTTAAGTGGAGTGTTGCACTCACATAGCTAGTTGCAGAACAATTCCATTGAAAGATAAGTACTCTTGTGATGTTTGAATGTTCAATTATTGTTGAGGAACGCTTAACTTACTTGCACGGTTTGAATGCTCAATGAATAGGGCTAATTAGGGATGATTTTAAGGGCGAATCTTAGCTCGTGGGTGAATTTTAAGGGGTCGCCAAAAAAGGTTGGGAGAATTTTTAATATGAAAATGGTTATTTTATTTAATATATTAGCCAATTATTTATTAAACACCATAACTGCCACAAATCAAATTGCCTACACCGTGAAACAAAGAAAATGGGGAAAATGGAATTTAGCCCACATGATTATGGCTCAAATATTGACTTTGCCAAGATATTTTCGGTAATGGAGGTGAATAACATTCATATCTCCCAAATATTTTAGTTTTGGAGGAGAAACAGATATGGTTCGCCCCAATTTATGGTTGATAGGGTAAAGATTTGGTATTTCACCCCTTGATTTATGGATTTTAAGGTAATACAAAGGTAGTTTTCCCCTAATTTATGGATCATTGGGTAAAATGGACTTAGTCCGTCCTCGATTTGGGTAAAACTTAGGTTGTCCTCAATTTGGGTTTGTGGAGCAATTATTTTTCTATGCCAGTTATCATTACCTTCCCATCCTTGTACAAACCGTCCTGCGCTTGTCAATTTGCAATAATGGAGGAGTGGAGACAAAGGTTTTACTTTCAAGTTTCAATAGTGGGAGTTTGGGGTTTCATCCTCCAAGAGTCCAAATTACTCCAAAATGGTCCGTATTTGAGAAAAACGTGGAAAGATTTAGTCAACTAGGGATGTTTTTGTACCTATATAATGCCGCAAGAGTTAGCATGAAGCTTGATCCCAATTGAAAATTGTGTCTTTACAGTGGATGAATGGAAATAAATTTCACAGTGACTAACTCCTGAGTGGAAAATATATGCATTTGTTCAAGATTCCTTCTATCTGCAGACTTTATATAGGAACTAGTTTCTTCTTTGAATTATTTCTTCTCTGCTTTACAGTAGAAGGTTGAAGCTGATAATAGATATACAAAAAAATGGGCATTCTTCTAGTGTGGAAGAATTACATCTCCCAGATCACTCAAAACCTATTACTATGGGCATTGCATGCTTTGTAGAAGCTAGACCCCATTCTCACAGGAGATCACTTCAATATCTTTGTTGTATTTGGTTGCTACTAGTGCCACCAAAATTAGTTGGCTAGTTGTTTTCGTTGGACAACAGATTGTTGTGACACATATTTTCAAGCCACATCAAGATATTCATTATCAATTTTGAGCTCAAAGAAGTTAAGAACCCATGGATTCATTTGAATTTCAAAGATATTTCATTTTGAGACCATCACATTCAAGGCTCAAGATCCCCAAAACATATCCCAAACTTGAATATAGATTCAATTAGTGCTTGAATTTATGAAAACAAAAAAATTAATATTTTAATGGATTAGTCGTGACCTTGCTGACCTTACTCCAGTTGGGTCGTAATCTTGCTCAGGTTGCTAAACCTTACTAAACCTTACTGAAGTTTGAACCTTCCTAGGATAATATGTGACTGTAAAGATGATTCTATGTTGGGTCGTGACATTTGTGACCTTGCTTGACCTTGTGGACTGTTGTAGATAGTTATGTGACTTTGTGGGATTCCAGATCCGTCTTGTGAACCTTATGGGATTCTAGATTTGAACCATGAATCCTCCTAGTCTTCTATTTCCAATCCCGATGTCAGAAATAGAAAATTGGGAAATTTAGTTGAATTTTTATGTATTTTTGTCTCAACTTTCCAATCCCGATGTCGAAAATTGGAAATTCAGTTTTTCTTGAGCACTTTTGAATTCAATAAAAAAAATCTTTAAAAAGACTTGGATTTTTTCTTGTTTTTCTTTGATTTTTATTTTCTCGTTTTCCTTATCCTGATGTCGAAAATCAGAATTCGGGAGTTTTGTAAGTATTTTTTAAGGAATTTCGATTTTCCAATGCTGACTATCGAAAATAAAAAATATTTTCAATAATTTTATGGTTTTGTATCCTGAATTTTTGAGCCCAATGTCGAAAATCGGAAATAGTGAAAATTAAGTTGAATTTTATGTATTTTTGTCCCTACTTTCCGATACCAATTTCAGAAATTGGGAATAGGGGTTTTCTTGAGCACTTGTTATTTTCTTGTCGCTTTTTTGATCCTGATGTTGGGAATCGAAAATTAGGTTTCAGCCTTCCAGACTTCGGTTTCAGATTTTTGATCATGACCTTGATTTGTGTGTGTTTCTTTATATTGGATTTGATTTTGGATCAATCCGCATCGTCCGATCAGATTGATCAACGATCACGATCACTCCTCATCCTTATCCATTTCTTGGGTTTGATTTATTATTTTTTCACACTATTTCTGTTAATTTTTATTGTGTGTATCAATGTAGATGCTCTGGTTCCCACTGAAGAACTTCGTTACGGTCCTTTAATGAATCCCTTGCATTGTCAATTGGTAAGTGAGTTTTCCTCTTCTACGTTTGGTTTACGGGTTAAACAATCCATTTTACTGTTGTTTTTATCCCCTTGTTCACCACGATAAACATGGAATGAAGTGTGAGATCCTAAACCCTCATAGACAAGCTAGAATCTAGGGATCCCAATGTTGGGGTATATAATGACACTGAGGGAGTTGTAACTAAAACCTTCGCCCTGGATTGGGATCGCATCTACTCTATGCTCGATAATGATGAACTCTCATAGGTATATAATGATTTATAGGCCTTCCATAACATTGCCAAATCCCAAATCCATGTAATTGTTTCTCACCCACCTATCATGCCTTACACCGATATCTCTTGCTAGTTGGTTGAACTTGCCGACCCCAACACACAGATGTTTAGGGATGCTAGTAAAGCCCCTATAGTCTCATTCAAACTAGAAGTCATTGCGGGGATGTATTCCCTTAGGACCCCCCAACAATTACTCACTGAAGAATTCCTGAAGAAGTCAATTCCCAAATTCAATCTTGATGAATTGATCAAATCTTGGATGGATGAGCCAACTCTTTATGCTCATATACCTGACAAGAAGTATCTCATTGTCTAGTTCAAATGGAATTATTCACTACTCGCTGTCATGTTCTACATACTATATGGCCTTCACAACTGCTCACACTTCAATACTGGATGGGATCCTCTAGCCTATCACATCATTTCAACTGGCCAATCATTTAACAGGGCTCAAATACTATCAGTGGTTTTGAGGGATGGTATTTCGCAAGAACAGATGACCACATCATCCAAAAAATCCAAGTTTTATCTTTCTAATTATGTGGTAGATATCATCTCCTCCTCCTTTGCCTTCCCCACCATGAATTGGAAGTGGACCAAGCAAATTCCACCTGTTCACATCTATTGTTCATCCTTATGGGAGGACAATTATATTCCTATGAGTTATGAAATCTGTGATCGATTTATTAGAGAAATTTATTTCATGTTATACAAGAAGGATTCCCTAAGGTTTTTCGAGCAGGACAAGTCCTTAGTCTCCACCATGAGAGATTGGTACATTGGTGAATATTTCACATATATCAAAATTTGGGGTATCATGTTTGTGCATTTACCGCCTAGAATAGTTCCTAGTAAGATGGTCTTGGAGGAATTTCCTTACCAGAATGTGATTGAAGGGATACATCAACTATGCTATTATTTGAAAACGGAGGCCTGGACCAAGTTTCGTATTAGCAATGGGAACTTTTCTATAACTAAATCTACTCATACAAATTTATTTGGGAAGAAAATTACTACATTGAAACTAGAAGAATCCCCAAAGAGGATGTAAGATTCAAGGGGATTCTGAGTAGCACATTTCTCACAGGCTCACCGCAAGAGTAATTATGAACATAAAAATGAACCTGATGATTCAATCTACAATGCAGTTGATTCTTTCCAAGATGTCCTAGCTAAAGGTGCCACTCCAGAGCAAAGAGGTCTTATTCTCAAAGTGCAACAAGAGCATAGGGTTAAAATACATGGAGAAAGAGAATTGAAGCTTGCAGAAATTGAAAAATAAATGCAGATAGCTCAAGCAAGAAAAGCTACCACTACTCTGCCTCCATTACAAGGGTCACTACCTCAACAAAAATACAAAGGTGAACAAGTAGTAGGATAAACATAGGCTCTGCAACCCTTGGACACTCTTAATGCATTGAGAAAGTAGGTAGAGCAATTGAAAATAAAATACCAACCTCTTCTCATTTTATCTACCTCTGTCCAAATTCCCTCCATTGTTTCCACCATGAAGTCACAACCAATCAAGCTTAATACATAAGTTGAAGTGTCCATTATGGATGGAAGTGATTTGGTGGAAGAAGTTACTCATTCTTATACCCCTTTTTTAACCATCACTTCATCTACATCTACAACCTCTACTGGCTAATCAATATCACCTTCTTTTACAAGTCTGCTAATGGATGTATCTCAGAATCTCCAATTTGACAATGACCCACTTGGTGTACTATCCATGGATATTTCTCTTCATTTGACTGCATCACCCATCACATCACCCATTTTGCTTGTTATTACATCCTTCACCATTCCTTTATCATCCTCTATTTCCATATCCCAACATATTATTCCATTTGAGATTATTTCTAGCTCTAGTGAGATTCAAAATTCTTCCTTAAATATTTTTACCATTCCTACACCCATGACTGTCTCACCCACAACACTTATTCCCAAGCAGACCTTATAGTCATCCCAACTGGTAGTTCCTATCCCTCGGCCTTCTACTACACAACCTATGCCTCTATTCACTCTCAAAAAGGTGCCTAATACTTCCTCTGAGATTATTGCAGACTTTGGAGAAGAGGCTATGGTTTCTCTTGATGACTATTACTGGATTGAAACAGAGAAAGCAGTTGTAAAGAGGGGTTCCAAGAGGACCATGCAAGGAACTATTGTCCAGGGAGTTGTGCCAAATCAATTCATATGGAAGATAACCTCTACTGATATACGGAGGGAAGTAGTGGAGACAACAACAACAATGGGGGATTTTGCTGGTACAAATTTTGATACAGTCACCACCTCATTGAATCATGCTATTGACAAGAAAAAAGAACATGTTCAAGTTTTTACTAGGAAAAAGGAGGAACTACTGCGAAGTCATGCCAAGCAGTTGGAGGACTTGAAAACGCAACATTTTGTAGACCTCACTGTTGTGAAATAGGATAATGATGGTTTGTCCAAAATGTTAGTAGAGGTGAAAGTTAAAGTTTCTCAATTGCAAAGTGAATTGAGTGATGTTAAGCAACAATTAGTTTTGTCTCATTCTCAAGCTACCACTTCTTCATTTGTGTAGTTTTCAGAGAAGAAATTAAAGGAATTTGCATTGCAAGTAAATGACATGTATACCCAACAGCTCACTGCATTGTTTGAAGGACTGACTCGGATTCATGAAGATTACAATGCTTTTGAGCATCAATCCAATCTATTGGAAGATCACAGGGAAATAAGAAAAATTGCTTTTAATGCTATCGAACAGGTCATTGACTGGCATGAACACATCAAAGACTATCCTCCTGAGATACTAAAGTTTGAAAATATGAAGTTTAAAAGGATTAGGATTTCAATCGAGTTCTGGGAGAATGCCTTCCAGGATGTGAAGGATATGATTGAAAGTGGATAGAAAGTATGTGCTAGGTAATGGGTCAAAATTGATGATCTCCTTGAGGATCTTCACTTCTCTAGGCTAGACGAGTTGGATTATGCAACCCATGCCAATTTGACATTAGCTGATGTGGAACAACAATATGATGATCTTAAGCAAAAAATCAATCAGTTGAAACAAGTACAATTGCAATATGTGAAATATTTTATAGAAATTCCTACTCTGTAGAGTTTTCAAGCAAAGGTATTCCTTCAATATTGGAGCAGGATGAGGAGAAAGGAAATTATTTCTTCATTGTGCAAGACTTAGCTAGATATCGAACATGCTAAGTATTGTGATGTAGATGAATTATAGATGTATTTTCCAGGTGGAAGACTTTTCTAGATAGTTTGTAGCCTAGGAGTTTGGATCCCGATATTGTTGGGATAATTTTGTATTTTTTAGAAATTGTAAACTTTCTCTTTAAAAGTATGAAGACTGCCAAATTACTACGGATTGATAGGGAAAGACTGCCAAAATTTGGAGCACCTTCTTCTGTACTTGGAGTTTATTATAATGTCTTACAATTTCTAATACAAGGAGTCTTATGCTGCAACATCTCTCGTATCATCTTTTGTTGTTAAATGTATTTAATTGGCACATTTATATTTTCCTATTACTATAATCATTGTTGATTTTCTAAAGTGTTCTTTCTTTGTACAACAACATAATCAAACATTTGAGTACTACCCAAATATACCAAATTATAACTTGAAGTCATATGTTGTAAATCTATGTAAAGTACAAATCTAGAAACATGTTAAAAAGGAACAAAGCCATTTAGAATAATGCAGAATCAACTCACTTATAGCAAGGGGGCACTTCATATCCTTTATGGACATGCCATGGAAAATGTAACCAAATTTGACTAATATTCAAGTAGCCAAAAACTAGTCTGTAGGACTAAAAGACGAACTGACACGTGGACATTAGGATGCAGTCATGGTGGAGTGATTAGAATTTAGGTTATATCCTCAAACTAATGTATATAAAATACATATAATAAAATAATATTCTAGTAAAAGGTAAAGGTAGACTAAGATAGATAATGTTGAAACTTCCTTGAGAAATATTTTAGGATTTGAAATATCAGCAACAACTTTTACAGCTTCACATGCCTTCTCTTTACAATAAGCAGTTTCCTGAGCAGTAGAAGCCGCATCTTTGAAATTCATATTCCACTCTTTGTAGTTAGTGTTCAAAATCCATATGTTATAAATGAGCTAGAGTATCAAAGCACAAGACATAACTTTGTCTATACTATTTTATCCCAACTACTTAATACAAGGCCCCTTAATTGAAATACAAGTGAGGGGTTATGCCCTTAGTTCAATACTCATATTCCAGAAAATTCTCTGCCCCCATATCATGTTCCATTTCATATTTCTTATTTTGAATAACATAGTGTATATATGTGTGTATTCAATCATTCATTCAATCAAGAGTGCAAATGAGGTGAAGCTAACCTCAAACTCTTTTGCAAGAATTTACCGTTCCCTTTATCTCTAATGTGTATACAAATTTAGGAGACATTAAAATTCAGATTTCCATTCATCAATTTAGGGATGGGGGTTCAATGTTAAACTTATAGGTTTTGAGTCTTAGTTTTAGGTTTAGGGTTTGATTCTTCACTTTTAGTTTTTTATTCTTTTTCATGTCCAAAATATGTTGAAAAATGTAACTTTCGAAGATATTCTTATTGTACATTTTTTCTGTATTATTGTTTCACCTCCTTTAGGGGACGCTATTGATGTATTTGGTCATGTAAAATTCATTGAAAGAGTCAATATAAACACTCATTGTAATTCGGGTCAATATAATGTTCTATTGTACTAATTTTATATCATTTTTCTCATGCTGGCTTCACTTTTGGTTTCTATATCGATTTGGAATTTCAGTTGTGGAATGTTAATTAAGATGCCAAACATGGATTGTGGAAAGAAAAATAAAACATCAATACAAAAGGATGTACTATCATATTTTCAAAAGCCTCAATCCAATGATTCACATCCTATTCATGCTTCAAGCTCTCTTGAGCAAGCTATCGGTGAGAGAGATTTCAACACTTTTGGGAATGCATCTACAACCCATACAATGAAGGGTAGAATACATTTCTCTAGTGATCAAAGTGAGACAAATGCATTTTCATTTGAAATTGGAAATTTTTTTAACATTTGAACTACCAATGAGAATGAGACCTCACATGAAGCATGAGAAGAAAGGTTTATGATAAGAAAGATGTATGAGAATGAGAAGCATGTTGGAAAGGTGCATGATAAGAAAGTTGAAAATGATGAGAAGAAATATACTCACAGATGGAAATATCTTAGCCAATGTAGACATCTCCAATTTGAAGAGGAAGATAATAAATTCTTAATAAATAAGAGAAAACAGTAGGAAAGTGGAGGAACCATCACATCTCAATTTGGAAAGATGATGGAAACAAATTTGTTATCAAATATGATACAATTAAGCACCATATTTCACATCCTATCCAATAGGAATCCTATGACAACTTACCCAAAAATGACGAAATATCTATATTTTATTCAAGTGCCAAAATTTCCAACTTCTCATTGGTCTTTATCGAGTGGTTGGGAATGGGGAAAATATATAGCTCAATTAGATCAAAAGGATGATACGAAAGATGTCACATGCCCCAATTTGCAAAAAAAAACAATTTTATATTATTTGAGGAACATTGTGTTAAATTTATGCTAAGTTGTAATTGATGACGAGTGGGGTCAAGAATATTTAATGTAAATTCAGAATATTTTATTTATAAATAAATAAACGAGGAGACAACAGCTTAGGAGATCTGTTAAAAGACTATTTACAGGTCAAATTGGTGGAGGAGACTGGGTGGAGAGCAAATTGACATGTGGCAGCATCCTCAAACCACTTCCAACTGTTGCAGGTGGCAACTTCCCTATAGTTGTGGTCATGATTCCCTAAGAAAGTGGAATCAGAGCAAGTGGCTCATTTAATGAAAACTGACCTAGAAGACCTAGGCATCTCTATAAAATTTTCCATTGAAGAGAGCTGAGGCTGCTCATTCTAGAGAAGTGATCATTCCGGGTGAATGAATTTACTTAAGAGAAATTCAATGGAGGCGAGTTTAGAATGTGTTTGAGGGGATAACTACTGAGTTTGATCTAGTTGCAGCTTTTAAGCTGAAGATCATACTGTTGAGAGCATATTTTTATTACTGAGGTAGTTGAACCAGTCATGTGACAGAGGTTTTTACAGTTGCAGTCTCCACCCAGTTCTCAGCCAAGAAGACCAGGAATAGGCTCGGGGGTCCTGAGGAAGCGTTGTTTGAGCGCTCTCCAAGAAATTAGTAGGGAGGAACGACCTCCTTCAGCTGTTGTCTTCTTGTCCTCAATAGGTTCTATTTTGTTTTTACTATCTTAGTTAAGTAAATCTTAGTTTATCTATTACATGCATGTTAAATGTTTAGGGTTTATGAATGAAAGGTAACTGTGAAATGTTAGATGTAGTAAACTTATAGATTATAGCAGAAATGGGAATGAATATGTATTTACTGAAGTAGATAGAAATTAAATTTCTAAGCTGTGTTTTTCCCCACCTGATCCCAGGTCGTACTCTAGCACAGTTAGATTGTTTTAAGAAAATGAAATAATTCTTGTATTGGTATGAAAATAGTAAATATGATTTTGTATCTGTATGAAAATAGAAATAGATTTTATTTCAATGTTTATGAATACAATGAAAAAGCAGTGTTATGTTTTGTTACACTTATTGTTTTACTTAAACTAACACAAGTATACGAAAATGGTAAAAAAAACATTATTACTACAGCATTAGTATACTGACGGGAACAAAAAAATATCATAGTAAAATAAACAACTAATTTTTGAAGAAGCATGTAAAAGATAATAGAAAAACAGTTGTAAATATTAACTTAACAAAACCAGAGTAAGGATTCTGGTTAATCCTTTAATGTTTAAAAAAAAATTACTGAGAGTAGAGATTATTCTAGTTTTAAGTATGCTGAACTAAAATCTAAATATTATTTTATTAACTAAAACTGGAAGTAAAAACTGTTGGAACATTTTCATTATCCTACAGAGTTAATATCATAAGTACAACTGTAAATCTTTTTATCTTCCATTATCCCATTTCTTACCAACAGAGTCAAGAGTACTTTAAGTAGAAACAAATTTTCATATACTGTAGGTTTTACAGTATTTCTTTTAGCTAAAAAAAAAACGAGATCTAGAAGTTAACATTATCTTCTTTATAGAGCTTAAAAGAAAATATAATTTACAGAGTAGTATTAAATAAAAGGTATATATATATATAACAAATAAGTAAACCAAGAATAATAACCATATGCATTGTAAATCCCAAACCAGGTAGGCTCATAGACTGTGAGAATCAAAGGGTCGAAACCCTTTCTATTATCAAAACAAAATATATAAAAATTCCCGTAATAAAATATAACAAGTTACATTGTTAATTGTAAAAGAAAATAAAAATCCCGTGAACCATACTACTAGACTGTTCACAGTCCTCCATCTTAAAATTAAATATATATAAAATATTTTATTTTAACAGTAATTTCATTACTGATAGGTTAGGAAAACCCCATTTTTTTCACGGTTTCCATCTTCTTAAGAATTCGAAAAGCAAAAACCAAGCAAATAAGACAGAGATCACATCACTTTGTGCACAAAGGTGGATTTATAATCTTAAAAACAATATCACATCTGTAAGCCGTAAGGCTGAGTTTTTGTTTAACCAAAACTACTTACACATCACGGCTCAAGCGCCTGTGTCACCTAGAGAGCACCGCAACGGTTTACACTTAAGGAAAGGAGTAAATAAAAACAAACTAAACATTTTAACCATCGAAGAATTCGAAGCCATGCTTCCACCTACTGTAAACTTCATCCAACAACCCTCATCGTAAGTAGGGAGAACCCACATCGAAACCGGGGCTTACCGGTTGGAAGCCACGAATTTCACTGAATCATGAGGTTGAATTCCATTTAAGCTTGGAGCCATTGCAGGTACCTACAAGAACACAGTTTTGAATGATAAGTTAAGATTTTGTTCTTCAGTTTAAACCCTAGCTTGATTGACAAAAGAAATTTCAGTATAAGAATTAAAATGTTACCTGTGAGCAAGAAGGGAGCCGAGCCGAAAAGGAACAGTCACCAGCGTAAGTGAACTACTTAGAGAAGCAAGCAAACCCTCATGCCGACTCTGTGACAGAGGCAGTAAGAAATGAACTCAAAAGTCCACAATGCCGTGACAAGGAACGTGTAATGAGAGAGTTAAAAACCATGTATAGGCTTCGAGCCAAATGAGTAAGTAAAAACCACTCGCATAATAATATTTACTCCCAAGAGAAATAGAGACTATAAGTATTGGTATCAAAACCACTCAACAACAATTACAGACTATGGAACTAGCAAGCAGAGAAGGAACAACCTCTCATGGCCGCAAGGAACCACACAGTGTAGCTTGCAGGCCGACAAAACCCTCGGAGCCAAATGCCAAAGGAATAGGGTTTTCACTTCTTTTAAGTCACCAATACATGGAGGAGATTAGACCACATACCCTCCCAAATTATTTAACCATGTGAGGGTCGTTTCTAATGTCAACACTACATACACCGAGGAGGAACTATATCATTGCAATTCAATTATAAAAGGGACTTCTATCATTGCCAACAATGGAATCTATGCATTGACCATAGTATAATGTTCATATGTTTTCTTAACAAATTAACTCTGCTTTCAACAATATGTTTTAAATAGTTCATATCATTGCCATAATAAGAATATTGCAATTGACTTTATGGTAGTAGTACTTATCATTGCTCATAATGAAGTTTATGCTTTCGACCTTAGTATGTCACATCTATGTTTGCACATCATACAAACCTTGCCATCGATTTTATTAAACCATACTTTGGAACTAATATATATATATAAGCAAACAATGTTATTGCCATAGCTTCATCTACACCATAGTAGTTACTAGGTAGCAAAACTACCTTAGGATACAAGTAGTTTTGTGTGTTGTAATATTATACATTAATTGTATTATTACAATAACTTTTGTATCATGGTTATGACCTGAATTTTAATATTTCAACTTGTAAACTAGTTATGTAAGATGATAATCATCTTTACAACAAATCAAATAAATTGGTAATCTTACATGACTAGTAAAGGTTAGTTAGAGTATTAAAATAATAACATTATGATTTATTTCAAAACTGAAGAGCTCTAAACTTCTCAACCGAAGTGACTTGATGCTAAGGAGTCTTCCAGAAGACTGATGCTTAACCTTTAGAAAGAGTTCCTCTTAAGTAACTAATCTTTCATTGTAAACTCTACATAGAAAAATATAGGATCCTGTCATACTTAAAAAGCAGTGCAATTGAAGTCTTTAGCCATGACAGTAGCAGTAAGATCATGATACACTAAAAGTATTTTATATGTCAGGATCACGAGCCCTATGCTCACTAAAAGCCTCAGAGAAATATGTTTCTGAGTTGAACAACAGGTATGGAAAGACTGGAGGAATATGCGGAAGAGGAATCTCCCTATACTGAACAAGATAATTTACAAAGAGAACCTATACAAGAAGACATAACCACTAATTCCTCAGAACTTTTACAAATAGTAAAAGAATAAAAATCTGAAATCGAATCTGTTAAAAAAGAAAATGACAGGATTCTAAGAGCTCAGGAGGAGCTGAATCAGATCCTAATAGAAAGACTTCATACTAAGGGAAAGGGAAAAGAGCTGATTCAGAAGATATAAGTTACCAACATAAGTATAAAAAGACTAAACAGATTAAAAATGAAAGTATCTCATTTCCAAAGTATTTGGTGACAACGTAATTCTTATTATACTATTGATAGTAGTGAGGATAATCATCATACTAGGAAAAGAAAATATAAACCTTATGAAGAAATTTCTGGAGATTTTAAGAAGATCAAGCCACCAACATTTAATGGAGAAACTGAAAAGGGGGAGGAAGCGGAATCCTGGTTATCCGGGATGTGTCCGAGATGAAGAAGTACTTCTAGATTTATAACTATTATAACCAATTAAAGGCTAGAATGACTATTTACAATCTTACAGGGAAAGCTGATATATGGTGGCAAGATTTAAAGAGAGTGAAAGGTATAAGAGAGAAGAACATAAATTGGAGCACATTCAAGAAGTAAGTTAAAAATAAATTTTTATCTGAACAGTACTATGAATAAAGGGCTAAAGAATTCTATGAGCTAAAACTAGGTACAATGACTATGAAAGATTTGAACAGTAAGTTTTTAAGTTTGCTTAGGTATGTGCCATACCTTGTGGATGAAAAACCGAAGGTACAACGGTTTCGCAGTTGTTTACCTTATCACATAAAGGACAGGGTTGAGTATGACAATCCAAAAACCCTGGAAGAAGCTATGAGGAAAGCAAATTTTTGTTATGAACAAAATCGAAAAAAGCAGAGTATGGCCAACTGGAAGGCCAAAAAGAATAATAATTATGATCAAAAGAAGAAAGAGTTTGTGCCTAATCGAAATTCTAAAAATAATAGTGCCAAAAATTTTTCTAATAAGAATTTTCAGGGGAATAAGAATAATTCACAGAATAATTAGAACAATTAAAAAAATAAATAGCCTGCTAATAATCACAGTAATTACACAAAGAACTTTGAACGAAAAGAACCCGTAGAGTGTTGGGGATGCAATGGTCCACATTATGCCCCAGTTTGTCCCAATTAGAAAAATATTATCAGCAATATCCACACAATACAGGAGGAGATTACTATTAGATATTTAGCGAGGACTATGCCCAAGATCAATGCAACTTTGGAGAATCGGCAAGCAGACTATCAAAATTCCATGGTGGAAGTAGAAGGTAAGATAAACTAAACACCCATGGCTATTTTAATTGATCCAGAAGCTAGTTTAAGTTATATTTCTCCTGATTTGGTAGAAAAGTGTAAACTGTCAGTTGAAAAGTTTGTAAGTTCTTGGTTGGTTCAGTTAGCTACTGGTGCAAAGAGAAAAGTAACTAGTTTTGTAAAGAATTGTGCAGTAACTATGGATCATTTTGAAACTTTTGTTAAGCTTAATTTACTACCTATAGGTTCATACGACATACTAATCGGTATGGCTTTGTTAGAGCAGAATAGGGTGGTATTAAATTGCTATGATAAAACCTTTACTTGTCTGAACAATGATGGAAAACTAATAAGCGTAAAGGGAGTCCCTAGGAAAACCACTGCAAGGCATATTTCTGCTCTGCAACTTAAGAGAGCTGTTAGGAAGGGTTGTAAGGCTTATGCAGTAACGGTAACCAATGAGGAAAATCTAAAAAACATAGATAAATTAAAATTTGAGGATATACCAGTTCTAAAGGAATATGCAGATGCATTTTCGGAAGAAATTCCAGGACTTCCTCCGAAAAGGGAACTAGATTTTACCATTGAGCTGGTACCTAGTGCAGTACCCAGCTCAAAGGCCCCTTATTGAATGAATATACTTGAACTTAATGAACTTAAGTTACAATTAAAAGAACTTATTGACAAGAATTATATTCAACCCAGTGTGTCTCCCTGGGGGCACCTATCATCTTTGTTAAGAAAAAGGACGAAACTATACAACAATACATAGATTATCGTCAATTAAATAAGATGACTATCAAAAACAGATATCCACTACCTCGCATAGATGATCTGTTTGATCAACTACATGGAGCCACAGTATTCTTGAAAATTTATTTACGGTCTGGATATCACCAAGTTAGAATTAAAGATGAAGACATCTTTAAAATAGCTTTTAGGACTCGATATGGACATTACGAGTTTGTCGTCATGCCATATGGGCTTACTAACGCTCCAGTTGTTTTTATGTGTCTAATGAATAATGTAATGCATAAATATCTGGATATATTTGTGGTCGTGTTTATCGATGACATATTAATTTATTCGAAATCTGAAGAAGAACATAAAGAACATTTAAAAATTGTCTTGCAAGAGTTGCGAGATCATCAACTCTTTGCAAAATTTAGTAAATGCGACTTCTTTAAAGATAAGATCGAGTACTTAGGTCATGTGGTGACTAAAGAAGGAATTTCAGTGGATCCCGAAAAGATAAAGGCAATCGAATATTGGCCAGTTCCAAAAGATGTAACTGATGTTCGATCATTCATGGGGATTACCGGTTATTACCAGAGCTTCATCGAAGGGTTTTCGAGAATCGCAAATCCGATAACCTCTTTGCAGAAAAAGGGAAAGAAATTTGATTGGAATCAGAAGTGCGAGGATAGTTTTAAAAAGTTAAAAACCTTATTAACCAGCACACCTATTTTAAGAATAGCTGATCCAAATAAAGATTTTATAGTATGTACTGACACCTGTAATGACGATCTAGGCGGAGTATTGACTCAAGAAGGACATGTTATTGCTTATAAGTCTAGGAAATTGAAAATTCATGAAAAGAGTTATGCAACCTATGACTTGGAATAAGCTACTCTCATACATGCTTTAAATATGTGGAGTCATCATTTAATTGGAAGAAAATTTGTTCTAATGACAGATAATAATGGACTAAAATATCTGTTAGATCAACCTAACCTGAATGCTAGACAAGCTAGGTGGTTAGCTTTTCTAAGTGAATATGAGTTTGAAATTCAACACATTAAAGGGAAAGAAAATAAGTTGCTGATGCATTAAGTAGAAATGCAAAGCTGAATTTTACAGCAGTTATCAACACTTATACAAAAGATATGGAAGAACAACTTAAAGCAGGGTTAGAACAAGATGAAATTTACCAAAAGTTATAAGCAAAAGCAAAAGAAAATCCAATAGAAAGTTTAAGCACAGGGTACAACTTGAATGAAAAAGGATTTTTATTGTATAAAGACAAAATATATGTACCTAATGTACCTAAGGTTGAGTTATTAATTTTAAACAAAATCCATAAAACTCCTTACTCAGGCCATCCGGGTTATCAGAAAACTATAACCATGTTAAGAAAATAATATTTTTGGCCAAACATGAAGATTGAATTGGCAGAATATATTGCTAGATGCTTTGAATGTCAGCAAGTAAAAATTGAGCAATAGCTTCCAGCTGGATTGCTTCATCCTTTGTCCACTCCGAGCTGGAAATGGGAGATAATTAGTCTTGATTTTCTTACTGAACTGCCTAAAAATCATAACTTAAATGACTCCATAATGGTAGTGGTTGACAAATTGAGTAAAGCATCCCATTTTATACCTGTAAAAACTACTTATAAAGCTACAAACATAGCTGATATCTTTTTAAAGCAAATTTTCCGACTGCATGGAATACCGAAAGTTATAATTTCAGACCGAGACCCTAAATTTACAAGTAACTTTTGGAGATTTATGTTTAAAGGATTAAATACTACGTTAAATTTTAGTACCTCATTCCATCCTCAAACTGATGGACAGACTAAAAGAGTAAATTAAGTACTGGAGGATTTACTAAGAATGTATGTAAAGGCTCAGCCAGGTAAATGGGAAGATTATTTACGCCTGGTAGAATTTGCTTACAGTAATAATTATCAAGCTTTAGCTAGATATAGTCCTTTCGAAATTTTGTATGGAAGGAAATGTAACACTCCTATCTCTTGGAGTAATCTAGTGGACAGGTTAGTATTAGGACCTGGATTATTGAAAGAAATGGAAGAAATTGTAAAGCAGGTACAAGGTAACCTGAAAATTGCGCAAGATCGACAGAAAAGTCAAGCAGACCTTAAAAGAAATCCAAAAGAGTTCCAGGTAGGTGAACATGTTTTCATCAAGGTGAGACCCAAAAAGAGTTCTCTGAGGTTGGGTAGTTGTGCCAAACTAGCACCTCGTTATTGTGGTCCTTTTGAAATACTGTCCAGGATTGGACATGTACCCTATCAGTTAGCCTTACCACCAAATTTAAGAGTTCACAATGTTTTTCACTTTTCTGTATTAAAGAAATATGTGTATGATGCTACTCATGTTATTAACTGGAATGATGTACAGGTGGAACCTGAAGAAGATTTTCTGGTGGAACCTGACTGTATCCTCGAGCGGAGGGAGATCACACTTCGGAACCGAACCATTGGTCAAAAGAAGTTGCAATAGAAGCACCTTAGTCCAGAGGAAGCCACCTGGGAATTGGAAAGTCATATGCGGGATGCATATCCAATTCTGTTCCAGGGGAACTCTGAGGACGAGGAATAAATAACATCAAGGATGATGTTATAATTTAAGGGGGTGTGTATGTCACATGCCCCAATTTGTAAAAAAAAACAATTTTATATTATTTGAGGAACATTGTGTTAAATTTAATGCTAAGTTGTAATTGATGACCAGTGGGGTCAAGAATATTTAATGTAAATTCAGAATATTTTATTTATAAATAAATAAACAAGGAGACAACAGCTTAGGAGAGCTGTTAAAAGAGTGTTTACTGGTCAAATTGGTGGAGGAGACTGGGTGGAGAGAAAACTGACATGTGGCAGCAGCCTCAAACCAATTCCAACTGTTGCAGGTGGCAACTTCCCTATATGTGTGGTCATGATTTTCCAAGAAAGTGGAATCAGAGTAGGTGTCTCACTTAATGAAAACTGAACTAGAATACCTAGGCATCTCTATAAAATTTTCCATTGAAGAGAGTTGAGGCAACTCATTCTAGAGAAGTGATCATTTAGGGTGAATGAATTTACTTAAGAGAAATTCAATGGAGGGGAGTCTGGAATGTGTCTGAGGAGATAACTGTTGAGTTTGATCTAGTTATAGCTTTTAAGCTGACCATTTTCTTTTAGGTTTTTCATTTATTTTTGTTTTTCAAAATAAAGAGTTGTAATCATTACATCTTGCTCACTTTGTAATTATTCTCACAAAACTATACAACTTAGACTTTTCATTTTTCCTTTTGTAAATAATGATGAATAAAAGGATTCAACTTATTCAATCTTCTCATCGATTAATTAAATGAGTCCTAAAAGAATGAAGAGATATTTTAACAATTGAATGATTCTACAATATTCAAATATTTTCGAAACTTTACATCAATAATAAGTTTATGATACTTTTTGTGAAAATCACCATTTTGACATACATATTATATTTGTGTCTCCTATTTTCCATTTTATATTGACCTTTATTTAAATTTTAAATCTTTATATTGTGGTCGATTTTAATATTAGGAGATTTGTCGTTATTTCTTACGCATGTTATAATTTTGTGATTTTTAAGTTATTTCATATAGCTCATCACATAGAGAGTGATCATATCTTAAAATTTGTTTTTTGAGCTTATTTACCTTCTTCTACTCTCAGTTAAAGTTTCAATAAATTTTTCGTTTGGATTTCAATACATACCTTTTGGTTGAATTTTGGATTTGATCGGATTCTACCTTTTTGAGTGTTTTGGTTCAATTAGTGATTTTTATTCTTAAAATTTGCTTGGTTGACTGGTTTCAGTAGTGAATTTAATATTTTCAGCTTTTTTATTTTCCTCTTTATTTTTAGTAAGGGAGCATTGTAGATAAATAATACTGTAATGGCATACTGTTGGGTGTTCATATGTTTCTCTACTAATCAACCTGATATCTTTAAGGAAAACCATTGTAAGGAGTTTCTTGCCATATCAAATGTTCTTATTGTGACTGAATCACTCCTAGCCTTGAAAGATTTCTTATGAACTTAGCTAATCAGTCAGTTGAACTGGCGGTTATTATTCTTGGACTTTATTTTGAGAATGATATCATTAGCTAGGCAAGTTAACTTGTTGGGAAACTTTTCTCTCGGAATCTTTATGAATCAATGGAATTAGTCATCTTTAGGCCTTCCATGTTATTATAGGGGTATTATCTGGATTTGTTTCTCATCCATTAGAAAAAATTTAAAACTAAAGTAAAATTTGATTGAAGAATAGGAGGTCTCATTACGAGCCGACCTAATCATGATCATCAGCCCTGTCAGGGATAACATCATTTCTGATCACCAGGGTGATGGCTCTTGGTCATAAGATCAAGGGACATGAGGTCTCATCACGAGCTGGCTTGTTTATCTTTGGTAGTTCTCGTGAATGATGCTATCAATAGCTAGTTACCAGGCCAGGATAGTAGTCTTGAATCAAAGATATAATTTATATATTAAAAAAAAAAAGAAAAAAAAAAGAGAAAAACAAATTCTATCTTTCAGTTATTTATATTTAATGGATGGGGAACTTATCTAGATATCTTCCTAAGGTATGGAGGTCATATCTTTATGCTGGTGTTATTTGATTATCCTTAGCTGTTGAGAAAGCATTCTTGAAAAGGTTTATTTGCTATGCATATATTTAAAAGTCATTCATCTTTATGAAGTCTCTGAATAATAGTTGCGATAATTCATTTGATTGTAACAGTATTAAAGTTCAAACTTTACTATATAGGCTAGTGATAGGATAAAGTCATGTGGTGTGAAGTTTGATATTTCGAGAAAACCTTGATTTTGTTTTCCTATATCTTTAATCTTCAGGTAAACATACAGAGATAACTGGTTCGCCCAGCATGTCGCCATTTGTTGGCACCCTAACAACTTCCTTTGATTTTTCAAAAATCAAAGGAGAACCTCACTATAATTTTGTAAATAATTAAGATTTTACTTTTCTTCCATCTTATCGGCCTTGCTTTGGTAGGTGGTTTCTTGGCTTTCTTTCGTGGATTCATTATCTTTGTGCATTGCTTGCTCTATGGCTCAATTCTCATAGCATTAAGGATTTGGGGTTTTTTTTTTTGTCATTTAAATTCTCTTGATTTTCTTGTCGACAATTGCATACTCTTACCCAAACTTATTTAATTTGGTTGGATAGCTCGGTTTGGCTTAATTAGATTGATTTCTTGTTTCCAAAATTTGGCTTTCATTATTTAATTGAGCATTTTGGTGATTTCAATGTATATCCTAAGCTTTGATTATGAATATCTTTACTAGGGCTTGTTCATATCCAATTCAATCCATATCTAATTTTATTTTTATTTTTTAGGAAAAACATTGTTATCTCATTTTAATAATAATGCTTATTTGACAAGAAGTTTTAAGACCAATTTCATACTTCAAAATCATTGTATAAATAATACAATTTGTTATATATATATATATATATATATATATATATTCATACTTTAAAATGAAAATTACCTTTATTAACTTTTATATAAACATCATATATTCATTTCGTTACTATTCCTTGATATATATATATATATATATAAGAAACATGTTTGTAACGTTATGAGTATTTTTAAACAAAATAATCCACATATAAAAGTTATTTGGTTATCAAAACTTTACATTATTTTATTTTTACATGGGGTAGTAATTTTTCCAATGCGTTGATACAAAATTTGAGTGCTTAACAAATATTAGCACATTTAAAAAAAAAGAAAAAAAAAGGGCGGTTATAAATAAGGAATTTGCATTTATATTATATAAATTATAAACATTCCTTAGATAACTTATGAAAAGATTAAATAAGAAGGGACCGTCTGCACAGTTATTATTAAAAGTCAAAATTCAATATTCTTTATTTGTCTTTCCTTCATGACGGTCCTTTCCCTCGTATAAATCTTTGGATACTTCCAATGAGTCTTATGAAAGAGTGATGCGCTCCATGTGAAAGTTGCGTTAAATGTCATGCTATCATCATGTCTTTTATTATCAACCGAGAAACCAGGAAAGGTAATGAACGCGGGCTTGCAGAAAGTATCGACCAGCTAATTGCCTCCTAAACAGCCACAAATCTAGGGGAAAGAATGCTATTGTTTTTTATATAACGGGTATAAGAGCAATCAGATTTATCGCCATGTGGTTTTTCTGTTCTAGAATTTAGAATAATTGATTTCTATTTTAAGCATATTTTACCAAAGAATAACACGTCAATCACTAAGCTCACTACCATTTGTCAGGCCTCTGAAAATTGAGAGAGATCGTTTTTGCATGCCCATAAGAACGCCATGTTATCCTACTAGAAATTGTGCCACGTGGAGAAGGTTATTCATTACGCGTCAATGATATGATTTAGGTTTGACAGTTGAGAAGAAGTAGCTGCGAATACATGGGAAAAAGAATTTTATGAAACACCAGAGCAAGAAATCAATCAACTGCCTCATTACCTAGATACTCCGTGAACATATGAACTTACCAGATTTACGAACTTGAAACTCTTAAATAATTTACTTGGGATGCCTTTATTCGGAGCCACTAGTTTATTAACCCTTGAAGTGAAACGGAGAATTGTTTTATCTTTTTCTTATTTCAAAGGAAGTCTATTTCGGTCTCATCATTTATTTTGTTTTTGGGTGTGCAGGTCAAGAAGATTACCGAACCGAATTTTCGTCATTTTTTGAGTAATAATTTTCTGCAGCGAACTGTGGGCAAACTAAAATGAAATAATAAAATCTACAACATGGGTTTTTTCCAGAAGATCCCCATTTACCAGACACGTGGGAAATTTACTGAAAAGAGTGAACGATTTGGGAGATTTTCGGGGTGCTCTGAACACGTTTTCTCCAGTGGCGGCCAACAAGGAAAGGGAATTAAGTTTCTGTTTGTTTTATTGCTTATTTAAGAAATTGAAGACAGCCAGTACAAAGGAGGATGGAGTGAAAGAAGAGAGACATCATTGAAATATTATTTTGATACTAGTTTGGTTCCTGACTGAGGTTTTATCTTCAGAGGTGGAATGTGACTGGGATTTTCAGACTGATATCTTTGATCGGTATTATTTTGGATACTCTTTTTATATTTCAGTATATAATCTTCTGCTTATAATATTGATGTAGTATACTTGGTTATGCTTGTACTCATTATGTGATATTACACTTTGTCAACACAATATTGTTATTTGAATTAGTATGTCATTATAGTTGAATTAATCAGTGTTTTATTGAAAATTCAAGATATAATGATATATATATTTATGTTTGTTTGATCTCATTTGTATTGTTGCGATGATTTCATTTTGAACATTATCTTTTATTTCAAATATCTAAAGTTGTTCATTAGTTGTTAATTAATTAAAACTTTTCAGAAAATCTGAAGTAATTGCTTATTTCAATTTCTTTGTCAAGGTAATTTATAGCAGAATGATTTAAAATGTATGGTTTAAATATTGTCATTTAGATCTTACTCATTTATCGTTCTGTTCATCTTTATATTAATTGATAATTAATATAATATCTAAATTGCTCTCAACTGGGATAGGATAGATAGGATAGGTTAGTTAGTGTTATTATAGTGTAGTTTATATTTAACAGTTGTTAAATATAATTTGTGCAATTTTAGAATAATTTTAAATAGTCTTTTATATTTAGAATATTAAATATAAAATCTTCAAAAAATCGAAGTATTTCCTTAAGAAAGCAATTCTAGGATAACTTAGGTAGTAGAGAACTAATTTTAGGGTTTATTTAGATAGAAATAACATTATGATAGATTTTTACTGAATTTTAGTTTCTCCTTAAGAGAAAAATTCAGGTGGTAGCAGGACCATAACCTGTGAGATTTTGCTAGATCTCAAACACACCGGGAGCTGCTTTAAGCTGCTTGTGTGGGATTAATCTCCTTGTTGGCCTAGGTAAAAAAATCAGGCCAACAAGTCTCCACCCAGTTCTCAGCCAAGAAGACCAGGAACAGGCTCGGGGGTCCTGAGGAAGCGTTGTTTGAGCGCTCTCCAGGAGATTGGTAGGGAGGAACCTACTTAAGCTGTTGTCGTCTTGTCCTCAACAAGTTCTATTTTATTTTTACTGTCTTAGTTAAGTAAATCTTAGTTTATCTATTACATGCATGTTAAATGTTTAGGGTTTATGAATGAAAAGTAACTGTGAAATGTTAGATGTAGTAAAATTATAGATTATAGCAAAAGGGGAATGAATATGTATTTACTGAAGTAGATAGATATTAAATTTCTAAGCTGTGTTTTTCCCCACCTGATCCCAGGTCGTACTCTAGCACAGTTAGATTGTTTTAAGTAAATGAAATAATTCTTGTATTGGTATGAAAATAGTAAATATGATTTTGTATCTGTATGAAAATAGAAATAGATTTTATTTCAATGTTTATGAATACAATGAAAAAGCAGTGTTATGTTTTGTTACACTTATTTTTTAACTTAAACTAACACATGTATAAGAAAATGGTAAAAAAAACATTATTACTACAACATTAGTATATTGACGGGAACAAAAAAATATTACAGTAAAATAAACAACTAATATTTGAAGAAGCATGTAAAGATAATAGAAAAATAGTTGTAAATATTAACTTAACAAAACCAGAGTAAGGATTCATGTTAATTCTAGTTTTAAGTATGCTAGATTATTCTAGTTTTAAGTATGCTGAACTAAAATCTAAATATTAGTTTATTAACTAAAACTGGAAGTAAAAATTGTTGGAACATTTTCATTATCCTACAGAGTTAATATCATAAGTACAACTGTAAATCTTTTTATCTTCCATTATCCCATTTCTTATCAACAGAGTCAAGAATACTTTAAGTAGAAACAAATTTTCATATACTGTAGGTTTTACAGTATTTCTTTTAACTCAAAAAACAAATGAGATCTAGAAGTTAGCATTATATTCTTTACAGAGCTTAAAAGCAAATATAATTTACAGAGTAGTATTAAATAAAAGGTATATATATATAACAAATAAGTAAACCAAGAATAATATCCATATGCATTGTAAATCCCAAACCAGGCAGGCTCATAGCCTATGAGAATCAAAGGGTTGAAACCCTTTCTATTATGAAAACCAAATATATAAAAATTCCTGTAATAAAATATAACCAATTACATTGTTAACTGTAAAAGAAAATAAAAGTCCTACGAACCATACTACTAGACTGTTCACAGTCCTCCATCTTAAAATTAAATATATACAAAAATATTTTATTTTAACAGTAATTTCATTACCAACAGGTTAGGAAACCCCATTTTTTTCACAATTTCCATCTTCTTAAGAATTCGAAAAGAAAAAACCAAGCAAATAAGACAAAGATCACATCACTTTTTGCACAAAGGTGGATTTATAAACTTAAAAACAGTATCACATCCGTAAGCCATAAGGCTGAGTTTTTGCTTAACCAAAACTACTTACACATCATGGCTCAAGGGCCTGTGTCACCTAGCGAGCACCGCAAGGGTTTACACTTAAGGAAAGGAGTAAAAAAAACAAACTAAACATTTTAACCATCGAAGAATCCGAAGTCATGCTTCCACCCACTGTAAAATTCATCCAACAACCCTTATCGTAAGTAGGGAGAACCCACCTCGAAACCGGGGCTTATCAATTGGAAGCCACGAAGTTCACCGAAGCATGAGGTAGAATTCCATTTAAGCTTGGAGCAATTGCAGGTACCTACAAGAACACAGTTCTGAACGATAAGTTAAGATTATGTTCTTAATTTTAAACCCTAGCCTAATTGACAAAAGAAATTTTAGTATAAGAATTAAAATGTTACCTGTGAGCAAGAAGGGAGCCGAGCCGAGAAGGAACAGTCACCAGCGTAAGTGAACTACTTAGAGAAGCAAGCAAACCCTCAGGCCGAACCTGTGATTGAGGCAGTAAGAAACGAACTCAAAACTCCACAATGTCGTGACAAGGAACGAGCAATAACAGAGTTAAAAACCATGTACAGGCTTCGAGCTAAGTGAGTAAGTAAAAACCACTCGCACAGTAATATTTACTCCCAAGAGAGATCGAGACTACAAGTCTTGGTATCAAAACCACTCAGCAACGATTACAGAATACGAATCTAGAAAGCAGAGAAGGAATATCCTCTCATGGCCGCAAGGAACCACATAGTGCAACCTGCAGGCCGACAAAACCCTTGGAGCCAAATGCCAAAGGAATAGGGTTTTCACTTCTTTTAAGTCACCAATACATGGAGGAGATTAGACCACGTGCCCTCCCAAATTATTTAACCATGCAAGGGTCATTTCTAATGTCAACACTGCATACACCGAGGAGGAATTATAGCATTGCAATTCAATTATAAAAGGGACTTCTATCATTGCCAACAATGGAATCTATGCATCGACCATAGTATAATGTTCATATGTTTGCTCAACAAATTAACTCTGCTATCAACGATATGTTTTAAATAGTTCATATCATTTCCATAATAAGAATATTGCAATTGAATTTATGGTAGTAGTTCTTATCATTGATCATAATGAAGTTTATGCTTTCAACCTTAGTATGTCACATCTATGTTTGCACATCATACAAACCTTGCCATCGATTTTATTAAACCATACTTTGGAACTAATATATATATATATATATAAGCAAATAATGTTATTGCCATAGTTTCATCTACACCATAGTAGTTACTAGGTAGCAAAACTACCTTAGGATACAAGTAGTTTTGTGTGTTGTAATATTATACATTAATTGTATTATTACAATAACTTTTGTATCATGGTTATAACCTGAAATTTAAGATTTCAGCTAGTAAACTAGTTATGTAAGATGATAATCATCTTTACAACAAATCAAATAAATTGGTAATGTTACCTGACTAGTAAAGGTTAGTTAGAGTATTAAAGTAATAACATTATGATTTATTTCAAAACTTAAGATCTCTAAACTTCTCAACCGAAGGACTTGATGTTAAGGAGTCTTCCAGAAGACTGATGCTTAACCTTCAGAAAGAGTTCCTCTTAAGTAACTAATATTTCATTGTAAACTCTACATGGAAAAACATAGGATCCTGTCATACTTAAAAAGTAGTGCACTTGAAGTCTTTAACCACAACAGTAGCATTAAGATCATGATATAGTAAAAATATTTTATATGTTAGGATCATGAGCCCTATGCTCACTAAAAGAATCTATAATGGACTAGGTATTATAACCTTATGACAGAAAGAAACCTTGGAGGAACTTATTATCATAAATGGAATTTATGATGTTAAAGATAAAAGTCATTGGCATAAAAATAAATGTTGTCATAAATCCAAAACAACTAAGGGATTTACTTTACCTCATCAGAGTCCTGCATCTTAACATGCTAAAGAAATACTTCTCGCTATCATACAAATTTTAAACTCCTACTTGATCATTCGCTTACCTGCTGAACCTGTAAGAACTAGCAGTCCATCTGAGTTAGCAGAATGCTAAGTAAGCCCCGAATTTCAAAGATAGTTTCTCACCTACTTGCCAAAAGTAAATTATTAATACAGCTAGTAGCAATTTAAATGCAAGTCATTTTTATATAACTTATAAAAATTAAAGTTGTATTAGTTTTCTGTATTCTGAAACAAATCATTATAAATTGTTAAATTGTTTCATTTTCTGTTATCCGCTAGTAGTTACTAAACTGTGTATTCAGACTTTTTATGTTACTTTAAAAAATTTAAATTTTTCTGAAATTTTGGGATATTGACAAAAGAGAAGATTGCAAATGCTACTTTTTGTCACTGTATTTGGATGAAGTTACGACTATTGATAATACTTCATGGATTTGCATGAGCATTTATATGGTCAATGACCATATCAAGCATTCATATCTACTTGGAATTCATAAAATGAACAAAAGTTCTACAATAGAAAATATTTATGAACTTATTATTGATAGTTTGAAGGAAATTGGTGGTATGGATCATTCCATTATTGCAAAAAAGTTTGTATGGGTTGGAGCAGATGGAGAATTAGTAATGCAAGGACAAAGGAATGGACATTGTGCTAGACTTCAACTCTCGGATTCACCATATATGCTTAGTATTCATTACATGGCTCACAGGATGAATTGTACATTTAAAATAGTGAGCAAATTTTCATTGGTTTCAAAGGTTGAATATCTTGTACGTGAGGTTCATAAATACTTTTGTCGGAGTCCCGAACTATTTTTAGAGTTTAAATTTTTTCCGATGGCGTTGCAAATGGAAAAAAACTATTAAAAGATGTTGATACACGATGGATCTCACTGAAGGGACCAACTGAAAAACTATTTAATGAATATGCATCGTTGGTAGGGGTGATGTATGAACATCGCTCAAGTGTATAAAAATCTCAAAATCTTCTCTTTCTACGAACTAATAAAGATACACTATTGAAATTGGTTGGAATTCTTCCTATGCTTCATGAAATCAATAACCTCGTGAAGATGGCTCAAAGTCGCACAATGTATATTGCTGAATACACAAGAGCAAGAGCAAGAAAATTAACATGCCTTGCATTAGATAATTTGTATATTATGGCAGATTCTTTTGCAGGTATAGCATTTACAAATTGGAGTAAGATAATCAATATAGAAAACGATAATTTTTTTTGAAGTTTGATGAAAAAGATATGTTATGTATGGAAATTCGTGGGCATATGGTTCCCTTTTATTCACTAGTACAAAATGAGGAATTAGCTAGTACGTGACTAAAAATTCAAGTCACCATAGGTTTTTTCAGTGATTTACTACTAAATATGAGCAATTTTGATTGACCCAACTATAAACGACTAATTTAGTAACCAGATGACAAATATGACTAGCTAATAAGTGAGAGACTTAAAAATGACTAACACAAGCGAACAATTTAGTCATGATATAAAAAATGACTAGCTAGAAGAATATGAATTACTCATTTATGTTAATCATTTGTAACTGTGTCATGGAAAATTGCAATTTTGACAATGAAGTGTAAATTTTGTAAATTGTCTACCTTCTATTAGTAATATTGGTTCCATGCACCTCGATATTCAGAGATCCAACAAAGCAATTGCATTAATTTTCTCTTGGCTATCTTTATCTCTGCTACACCATTGAAGCAAACCATTAAGCGTGTGCCAACGGAAAATTAGGTTCCTACAATTGTGAATTAGGTACAACTAGAACCAGTACCATATCGATACCTAAAAGCATCATAGCTAGTTGTTGATCCTTCAATTTAAGAGTCCCAAGTTCCATACTTAGGTGCTTTTCTAACTTCAATATAACTATAATGATCTGTGACCGTCGAACTAGTTGCACCAGTCGACGTAGCTTCACCATGCTCAGTTCCTTTAAACGTCATACCAATTGATCCAATAATAATTGAACCGGTGGAAGCACCAAGAACAATATTTTAACCAATCAAAGACTCAATTATAATTAAACTAGGGCGCTGACCCAAAACTTAGTCTCAGATCCATATGCAGTAAAGGTAGAGGAACGACCCCATCTTAGAGTTTTAGGTAAATATTTTGATTCCTTGACCTCTTACAGGCCTACCCTCGTAGAATATGATATATATAATGTAGTGATGACCTATCCTTATCACTATCACTTTAAACCTCCTTTATGCATTAGTGGCTAGGTAAAATTTTGCATCTGACGTCACCACCTAACTGATTCACGATGTGCACAACTCTTCTCGGCCAACGTCCTCGGTCCAAGTTTATTATATATACTACTGTAGCAAAAATACCATTAAAACAAATATTATATAATAATAAAACAAATTTTATATTTATATGAAACACAAATTATTATATTTATATAAAACACATTAATTAAATTTTATATTAATCCTAATTTATAAAACTAAACAAGTTATATAATAATTATTAAAAAAATAAATTATATAACAAATTAAGATAATGTATATAATAATAAAATAATAAAAATAAGACACATACATGAAAATATAACTAAAACAAAAAATCTATATGCAAATGCAGCTGTCGACCCAAGAACTCTCGACCCATCTCCGTTTGACGACATTCATGGTCGGTTTTCCTGAACCCATTGATATTTCATCCTCCAATTCTGTCAATGACTACTCAACTAGCCTGTTGGTGCCAAATAACCTATCTAAACAGACCGTTGGCGCCAAATAATTTGTGTTGGATGGAGGCGAGGAGGGTTTGGTGGGTTATGAGGGGAAAGTAATGTGAATACTACCAATTGTTGGAGAAATTTTAGCACATGAAAGTTATAATTGAGGATAAACACTACTTGTTCAAAGGTACATGAACATTCCCTTTTACCACTGTTTAATAATGTTTGAGGCATGCTTGATGGTGAATACATACCTATACTTTCCATATATGCACAAAACTGCAAGAAGAGAGGCTTTGTTGGTACTATAGGGTAAGTAAACAAGGTCAATGTCTCCCTAACTTCATCAACATATACTAAAAATGGATTGAATGGGGTTTGCATAGAGGTTTTATATGGTTTGGATACCAATACCTTCAATTTATGTCGAGCTTCCATGAGGGCCTTCCAATTGAATCCAAAAATCATTGTGGCATTGAAGATATTTACCGGCTTTAGAGAATTTGAGCGAAAACAATGCAAAAAATGAAGAAGAGGATCCTTTGGGGGAGATCCATAGTTCGAATAATTGAGAGTAGAGGAGGAGAATTCAAGGAACATTGATGAATCGAGGGATTTGGGCGTCAACGAAGACGAAAATCATGATTTGAAAGCTGAGGAAAATATGGAATTGAAGCATGATGGTTTGGATAATGAGGATTTTGGGAATGAAGGTTGGGTGTATTTGTATTTGGGGATAAATATTTTCTTTGAGAGGGTTGGTGGAAGCATTAGGAAGATTCCCTTCGAAAACCCACTACTATGTGGTCGATTGCGATGGCTCCTGCTCTGTTGGGGATTATTTTTTTGGGGCAGCGCTGGTAGCAAGAATGCTAGAATGACAAGAAGCTATGGCTATAGCTTTGTGCTAATGATGATGTATCTTGAATTTCTCATTTTATTTATGCATATGCTTTTTTTAATGTGCTTTGAGGCCTACATGATTTATAAGACCGCTTCTATTAAAATCAAAATGGAAAAGTGAAATTAATAAAGATTTAGTCAAATTTTTTAGTAAGTGTTTGAACATTTGAGTCATGAAATCTCTTAGTTCACTTAGGTTTTCTCTAGAAAATGTGCACTGAAGAGAAAATTAAAGTCACAATTCTGAATTTTGTAAAATGGCATGATATTTGTATCAAGAAAAAAGCATTTGTAAATAGTTAGTACACCAAGATGATGGCATATAGCTCAGGTGGAAGAGATGTGTAGCATTTAAATTCAAGGAGGATTTAAATTCCGATGGTCTGAACAATCCCAAAATTTTTGAGAGTGTTGGTATCATTTCTCTCTCCACATCATGAATTATTTGTCCCTACATCTTCAAATCTAGAAGCATTACCTATTTACCATGCCAATGAACCATTTGGGAAGAAGCATCTCTGCATTACTGTAGGAGTAGTGCCACATGATTTATGGTACATTCTTAGTGGAATACAACAGTTGGGAAGAGTTCATTGTTGAATGGAAAATTGTGTGGATTAAAAAAGGGGTGGACACGCAATTATAGTGGCCTTGAGCAATCCCATCCTCCAGTTGGTCATGAACATGTACTTTCAAATCCATTCCAAACTCAGAAATTTAGTGGTTTCCTGTATATGCAATGATTTGGGTGACTATACATTCCTGTAGAATGGTGCGACTTGGTTATACTCAGTACTCAGCTCAACATACACCCATATTTCATTGTTTAAAGGGATGCATCTATATCCTGTAAGTGAATGCATGTTTTATTTGAAATATCATCTCAGAAATTAGTTATATATTTATATTGGTTCAATGTTGTGTGTTGCCTTGGAAACCTACAGTAAACTTAGTGAATACATTTGGTAACAAAATTGTGCTGGGAATCTATGAAATGAATGTTGGAAAAAATCGTATGCAACAAGACTCTTGAAGCACCACACAAGATAATTAAAACTAGAACTTCTAGCAGTTTAAACAACCTACAGGAACATCAACATTTTATGATAAGTTTCCAAGTTAATGGGAATTTTTTACAGCAGTAGGTATAAATGAAGAGATGCTAGTAAACTTTAGTAAAAGATATCCTTTAAACCATAACAGATAACTGGGAATAATCATATTTATGGGACTACTCTAAATCAAATCTAAAGTTTATCCAATTCAAATAAGGCAGTCAAAGAAAACTCTTTTCACAAATAATAGTTTGGAACATTACATGAGATTGGTATATATATATATATATATATATATATATATATATACAACCCTTTAGTAGTTTGTCTAAATAGAAATATTAACAGTAGCTACATCCATTCAGAAATTGATATGTTGATTTTATTGAAAGATTGATATATATATATACTGGTTATTGATTGATAGATGGATAGATAGATGAATGGATGGATGAATAGATAAATAGATAGATTGACTGACTGAAAATAATTTTGATGGATTGAACTTTTGGGAAGAGTAAATCCCTTGAAAATTTTTCCTTGGAAAACTTCCAATTGTTGCAAATACTGCTCCACACTTAAATACTGACTAGAATATATGGGTACTGTCACCTGTGTACAAGGTCTTGGAGAAATTGGTGTACAGGGTTCTAGGTGCAGTAGTCCACATAGTTATAGTTATACGACATTGATGACTCATTAGAGTTTGGTCACTCTCTAAACTTATTTGTCCTTTCTATGTTTTCATATGACTTATTTTTGTCATTTTGTTTTAGATATGGGTTGGGGATGCCTCAAACTCTGCTATGCATACTAGCCCTATATATCACTTTTCAGTGGATATATTGGTTCCCTTGATAATCCATAGTGAAATTCATATTGTTATTGCAATTTATAGTAGTACCTTTTAAAATTATTTTATAAGAGGAAAACTCTTAATTTGTTTTATGTTGTTTAATGGATGTCCAACAAGTCACTATAGGTTGAAATTTGAGTATAGACTCCTCAATCCTTCTTTGTAAATTCCCTAATCTGGAATTAAACTGAAGAAACCATATTTTCATGCATTTGAAATTCTACGTTGAAAAATATTTAGAAAATCCATATAATGGATTATGGAAATGACAAGAAAAGGGAGGCTTTGTATGCAGTTCAAATCTTAAAGGATTTAGGTAGGCTAAATGCTATCTGTATTACTTTCCAAAATTATATGTTTTGTCTATGGGTATTATAAAAACTATCTATTAGCATTCTAATGTTTAGACAACTATTTGTTATATCTATTCTAATTAAGGACCAATTTTGGTGTTTGCAGAATTATTTAGAACTACAAGGCCACTATTTTTTTTTGACAACATCTTTTGATGATATTGATGCAAGCATTTATGATGGGTTGGTATTTCCTAGAGGAAGGGCACATGAGTACCTAGCTCTAAATGAATATGTTCTTAAATTGGTTAAGCAGTTTTCTTATTCAAACAAGCCCATTGCTTCTATTTGTCATGGGCAGTTGATTCTTGCTGGTGCAGGTTTATTGAAAGAAAAAACATGTACTGCATACCCTGTTGTAGATCCTGTCAATGTTGTTGTAGGTGGAGTGTGGAAAGATCTAAAGCTGATATCATCTTGCTTTGTTGATGGAAATTTACTATTTCCATAATGGGTGGCTTGATTTTAGTATTTTACAGATACAATTATAGATTTCTACAGGTATGATGTTTTAGGGTATGATGAAAGGCCCCTGAAAAAAATCAATAATCATCAATTTTGAAGGAAAGGAGAGGAAGTCTCTTGTTTTATGTTTTACACTGTTGGGGAAACTTTCATAGTGTCCCCTATGTAAAAACATATCTTGGTGCTACGAAAGTTTTGAGCATGCATAGTTTGGTCTAAGACAAGGTCAAATCATTTAAACAATAAGGTTGTAACAACCTCACAGAGGACTGTAAGTGTTTGTACGCTTAATGTACATTTTAAAATAAAACTTATTATGTATTTGGTTTTTTTATGTCAAAGCAAAGAGTAATTCACGTTTATGGCTTCCACAACTTGGGACAAGAGTTGTGTATTTTGGTTTAATGGAGATTTTTAAGAGAAATTTGGGATATTAATCATGACACCCATTATAGAGGTTGGACAAGTATCATGTCCATTTCTATGTTTATCAAGGTTCTCTATATTGGTAGGAATCACATAGGTCTATGCTTGAATTTGTTGTGTACAAATAATGAAATTGATGTAAGTTAATGAAGTGTAGTCAACCATGAGAAATTCCAGAAAACTTATCAAAAGGATGATTTTGGGTGCCAAGGATTTCTCCAGAGAATGATCTCCCATCAAAGAAAAATAAGGAAATGATAAATTTGTGAGAAATAATATTCTTCCTATGCAATTAGGTGTTTTTATGACATGCATCCCATAGTCCAATTTACAGTATGAAAGTTCTTACCCAGCTGAAGTAGCAGTAATCTAAGGAATAACCATGCTCACCCTATCATTATTTGTATATATTGAAACAATAATATCATCTAAAGATATAAAAGAAACCCAAATGGAGGTGCTCATGAGAGTTGGATGGAGGGTTTTGCAAGTTATTTCATCACTATAGATTACCATTTTTTTAAATCTATGGCTTGTGATCACATTAGGATGAAAATTTTGAAAATGATCTTATTCAATTTAAGTTATAAAGATTTTTCTCATGAAGAAGCATAATTTTTTGAAGAATTTTATAGTGAGGGAGGTCTGTCAAGCAGGATGATGATATGATAGGCCATAAGAGAATGGAAGAGATGCACATATAGGATACCCAATTTGTGAATCCAAAATTTACCTTACTAAATCGTATTTTCTTTGTTTCCATGTACAAACTTGAACCACTGTGGCTTTACCAGATGATGTCCATTACTCCAATAGCTGAGCAACCCCATAGTCATCCAGAAAAAAAAAAATTTCTTGCTACAAGCATCCAAAATCCTTTAAGATTACTTAAATAAGCATTAACAATGTTGAGAAGTTCAAAAACATCTTCAACTACAACTTGTTTATCTTGCTGTAATGTACAAACTTGAACCACTTTGGATTTACCAAATGATATCCCTTATTCCAATATGACTGCCCTACATTTAGGATCAGCTTATAAGATTTCCTTAAACCTTTAAATGAAAACAAACTACAATAAATGATTTTATGGTTGTCATTTATTCCACATTGTGATAATTCTTAAAATCTAATTATGTTCATCTTGACAAATTTAACCGTGTATTTAGTATTTTTATCCTGTGATATTGACATCCCATCTTGGACAATCTCTTAGTTTCCTCCCCCCGGGGAGGTGTTGTGGGCCAATTGCAACAATTTGTACTTCCATCCTGTCTGCTGATGATTGTTTTCTCAATCACCTTCCCCCTTATCAACAGAACATGGGGGGCCTTTTGTCCATAAGCTCAAAAAAGGAAACAAGGGGAACCTTCCCCCTTTTCACAAAATTCTTCGCAGAAATAGTTCTATAGAAAATAAACAAACTAGAAACCTAGAAGCAGGGAACAGGATCAACTTATCAGTTGGTTAAACGTGTTGGTTATATTATAGAAAAGGAGGTTCTTGGTTCTTTCTAGAGCAATCTTATAGGATCCAGCGTCAAAATCAGCTCATGGCATAAGCAATACATTCAGTCCAACAAGAACTTCCAGTACAGGTAATCCAACTTCTACAGTTGTCGCAACAAAAGGGAATTATGTTGATTCTATTAAAGACCTCAATATCAAGAGAAAGCATGAAACCAAGTCAAAACATGGATGACTCTGTCGTTTCCCTTCAATTCCAAGCCTTACCTAAATATCAACTATCCAAACCACAAGAGACCACATCTGTGGATAGTTAAAGCATAATGTCTGATACTGAAATGGATTTATTTGTTCAAGGTTCAGGGGAGACTTCGACAGGTAAAGATAACTATTGGTTTCTCTTTATTAGCTTATTTTGTCCCAGATTTCTCAAGAACATGCAGAAGCACATGCCGTAAATCTTGGTGTAGATAACTTCATGTTTGACCCCAAGAAGAAGGTTGTAAACAAGAAGATTCCTAAAAGAACCAAGCAGGAGGCAGGTCAAACTATTATTCTTGAAACTAGAGAGAAAACATTGTCTACGACACAAGATACTACCTAAAGAACAGTAGCATCCACTTCTGTTAGACTAGAAAAGTTATCCCAACGTTGAGTAATTCTTCTGGAGGATGATCTTAATACAAAGATCCAGAAATTCAAAACCTAAAGCATAAAGTGTATTGCTCTAAGATGTAGGTTTCTGATCTTCCAACTTTCCTAAAATATTCATGCAAGTTGTTTTATGATCAATTAAAGCAATAAATCAAGTGTGTGTTACACAATATGGGTAAAAAGGGGAAATCACAAGTTTTTTTGAATGGACACCCCAGATTCATTCTGTTTCCCAGGCCTGGAGACCTTGAATTTCAAAGTCGCTCAATTGAAGGCCTTGATAAAGAATGGTAGAGATAAGCTCACTCCTATTTGAACACATTTAAAATCCAGCATATTTGAAATAGACCCTATGCACTCTAAGGCTAGAATCTTAATGACAATCAAATCTTCCTGATTATGTCAAGCACAACACCAATGTACTCCCACAACAGTTCAAGAAGGGATTGAAGAAAGAAGGCATTCTTGGAGGAGAGGCCTAGACCATCCAACAAAATGATGAGTTGGCACTCCATTCATATATCACAGGGCCCATTTGAACTGCCAGGGAATAGAAGACAAAATGGTTAATTGAAGACCGAGTCATCTATATTGAAGCTTCAATACGCGATTGTATATTTTTCTCATGCTTTGGACATTAAATAGAAGACATACTAATTAATTGAAGGCCTATCCATTTATATTGAAGCTTCAATACAAAATTGTACATGTTTCTCATGCTTTGGACATTAATAGTGTTTTTTAAAGTTTAAAGTCATGTCTAAGATAAATGTGGAGGCATCTGTCCCAGATGCTTGGAATAATTGTAAATGTGTAAACTTTAAAGGAAACACTAACAAGACTTCAAAATTGTGTCTACAGGCTAAAACAAGGAAACTTGGATTACTAGAAGAAGATGGATATTTGAAGCAGGTTACCAATTCCATTTCAAATAGACAAGATGATTTTCAAATAAAAGTTTGAGTTCAATAGATGCATCAAGAGATGGAACGATTCATGGTAGGCTTGTTATTCCATTATTAGAATTAAATTAGGTAATTTTGTTTAATGGCATAGTTATTTTCAGAGTTTTTGACTTGTCCATTTTTTCTGAGCCCAGATAGACCAAAGAAAGATTTTTATAAAGAATTGGTTAAAATTATAGAAGCATCGGATGCTATTTTGGAGGTGCTATATGCGTGAGATCCTATTGGAACACTATGTATAGACATGGAGCGAATGGTGTTAGGAGTCGGTCCTGAAAAGCATCTAGTTTTACTTATTAATAAAATAGGTTTGTTTTTTCAACTTAGTGATCTTTACATTCAATTACAATTCCTTCTGATTTTTTTTTATATTTTTTGAAATATGCCTCACGTTTTTTTTACATAAACATTACGGTGAAAACCATGTTACAAAAAAAGGGTGGCAAAGGCCATGTCACAAAGTGCAAGCAAACCATAAGAACACAGAAAGTACTGGGAAATTATGAGATCTTTAAAACCATTTTGAACTGGAGGATCAAGGTCCAGGATGACAAAAATGAACGAAGTTATGGAAGAACATCTATTAGCCTTTGCTTTTTATCATGCTTTTGGGACATGTTTAAAATATAAAGATGCTTATAATCTATTTTTACGCGATCAAATTCCTGGACAAGCATTGTTATAATTACATTCCCATCTTTATTTTTAAGCTTATATTGTAAAAGAATATTCATTGACTTCTTTTTAAAAATGGTTTACAAATCTTGTTCCTAGGGAGATTGCAGAGAAATGGCTCAAATATATTAGAGAAGAACTGCCAACTATAGCCTTTAAGTGCAACATCCAGTAGAAGAGGTCAAATTTAGTATAGAAATTGGCTTCAAAAACTCCCAGGCACACTCCCATACTATAGACCAGTGATTGTCTTGGAGCTGAAACACTTGTAAGGTTGCTGAAAAATTATTCTAGAAGTCATGAAGTATGCTCATATCAATTGTTGTTTACACCCATTAATCTTTTTTATGAGATAATTTCCTTTTCACTTTTGCATAGCTTGAAAAAATCCACTCTTGATCTTGGAAGTCTGTGAAGTGTTTAACAATTTGTGTGAACATTATTTTTTCATCAATGATACGGAATTTTCCTTCTATATTGGATTTGTGTTGGATCTTATCTAAGATTTGATATGAGAAAAAACATTTTTTCTTAAGAGGATGAATGTATTGAGTTTAATTTTGGAGTTGTTTATGGCTGGTTTGTATAGGCTATATTGGGAAGACTTTATATATGATTTTTAGAGAGATCTGGATCCTTTTAGCAGGAGCTATGAAATGTTATTTAGCATCTACAGAATGTGATTTCTTGAAACTTAACACAACAAACTACAACACTGATTAAGTTCATATTCGACTCAACAGTATCACATCCATTTCATGTTTTCAATGTAATTCATGTTATGAGAATCTGAGACTCTGAGAGAATAAAGAAATACACAAAATCACTCCCGATACACCCCTAGATTGACAACAGTAGTAGTAGAGGAATAATAAACCAACATATAGTGGAAAAAACAAAAGGCTAACAAAGGGAGAGTGGAAAGTATCAATAATAGGTGATGCAATGATGAATCCATAAGAAAGTTTAGTATTTACCTAAACTTTTTCAGTCCCTTGTAAATAGTTAAAATAAATACAGAATCTTCCCACAATTGCTAAATAGTTAAAATAAATACAAAATCTTCCCACAATTTCTATACATTTTGATGTATCATAACAACACAAGGGTTTAAGAGTTAAAAATAAAATGACAAGCAAGGATGACAATAACCTTAAGTGATAGATAAATAGAAGCCCTTCAAATGGATATTAGAGTTGTGAAGGAAAATATCTTAAGAGAAGCATGGAGATTGAAGGAATGGCTTACACAGGAAATCAGATATGCAACACATTAAGGATGACTGAAGGTCAAAGTAGACTTGGATGGCGATTATTTAGATGAAATCAAAAAAACTATCAATGTTCTGCAGTTCTAGTTGGCATGATATTTTTGTTAGTTTCCCTACTTCAGAAAGTGGCTAGGAGGAGGCAGATAGAGGTTAGATGCCGACGAAAAATTCTTCATGCTGCCTAACTCTTACTATTAGCCACTCACCAAGTTCCATTCTTCATTTCATTTTACAGGGATTTTAGATGAAATTGTGCCTGCTGCTAGTAGAATTTGGTTGTTTAGGATTATGATGATATGTACTATTCAAGTGTTTCATTTATACTACTATAGTACTCTGGTAACAAGATAAATTTTTAGAGATTAACATCAAAGGAAAATTATGTACAACTAACGGGTAGAATCCAGCTCAAGTAATACAACCTGGTCATTGGTTATGACCACAACTTACCACTTGGATCCTCATTGAAATTTTTATCCTATATACATTAAAAATAACATATACAAAAGGAACCTTGGACCCTTGATAAAATATAAGGATTACTATAACGGTTTTTCAACAGGACTCTCCATGATATCTTCTTGATTTTTTAGCATCACCATTTTTTTGTTGCTTCATAAGATTTGCTCAGTGTCCTATTTTCATCTACTAATAGACAACCACCTACTTTTTGAAGCTTAAAACCTAACAAATCAGACCCCTAAGATAATCCCTTTCATAACCTAAGAGAATTATCCCAAACAAAAGCAAAACTTTCAAAAATATAAGATGATCATGCAATACACAAAATGTTGATTATGAACACTTCTAGATGGGTAACAATTCAATGCCAAACCAATCAACCTTCATGCAACCAAGGAAAACCAACAACTCACCTTCATAATATTAAATACCACAAACCTGCAATCAGGAAGTATGTTGACAGACCATGCAAACAAGTTAGATGCCAAATTATGAATGGTGACAGTTATATCAGATCTAACATCCCTAGTTGAAAGAAAAGCATCACATGGACCTTGTTTTCTTCTTTAAAAATGTGCTTGTAGCATCATCCGAGCTACACTTTTTTATCAAGCGAATTCAAAATATTTGGTGGTGAACAACATTCATGATCCCCATAAAATGAAGTTCAAATTATATTCCAAGATGAAAGAACTTCACCTAATGTACACAATTTTATTGTTATGCACATCCCATAAGGCCAACTTACTAAGACCACCATGAAAAATATTAAATACCTCGTGAAAACAACCTAATGTGAAATTCTTAAGTTTTCCCAAACCCAAGGCATTGCTCCAGAGCTCAATTGACACTAGGATGTTTTTCCGAAGGCTATGGATCCTCTTCTTCATCTCCATTAGTGCTCCACCATGGTTGTTGTACAACAATAATAACCAAAATTTGTTAGAAAGGTCATGTCCTTTAAAAATATTATAGGCTCATTAATCACAATCACGTTTATAACAAAAAAATGATGAATGACTAAGAAATACGAATTACAGCTACTTACAATTCTCTACTTCTCTGAAGAATTTTCGTAGGAACGGTTTCTTGTTGTTCTTCTACAAAAGTATTCTTTCCCCCAAATTTTATTGTTCAGATTATGTACTCAAATTGGGAATCTTCTCCATGGCTATAAGAAACGTTTTAAAAGCTTGGAAATGATATATCTTCAAAATGTGGACAAACTTTGGACAATATTTGTTCATTCCACACAACATTGTTTGATGGCCCTACCAAACTCTCTAACATGGGTAGGAGTTGCAAAACTAACTTCTCTAACATTATAAATCCACTTGCTCTTTTTGGTATTGTTTTAGAAATTTATGCATTGAAGTACAAAATTTTTAATTTTTCTGCTCCAAACCCAAATCTGTGTACTTACTAGCAGGTTATAGATGCATGCTCTACATTATTTAAGCACGGGGTTTTGTTCACCAAAGGACCAACTGAATATGGAAACCTTAACCCATGAGTGCAGACCACTTATCCAAGGAATCACTTAATATGAAGGCTGGTCTTCTCTCCTTCTCAGAACTTTGGGAAGGAGAAATTATTGAGGAAGGATTGATACAACTCATTTAAGAGATTTTTTTTCAGTATTTGTGGCATGCTCATTTTTTTCCCTTTTCAAGTAGGGGATTCTTTATCCTATCCTCTTGTATTAGCTAGGGATATATTCTTGTTTTGATCCCCCTGGGGTGTGTTTGTTCCACCCAAGATGCCTCCTGGATAAGTTGTATGGGCTCATTCTGTTCTCCCTATGGTAATTCTTTTTCATTCTTTCTCAGGTATTTTGAGTTTTGTCCCTCTCCTTGGGAAAGTGTATGTTCTTCTTCCATCTCCTCATATGTTTGGAATGGATTTATGTCATGATATTGTACTAGTTACCTTTGATTCATTTTGAAAATCAAGGAACAACTATTTTTCTTCTGAAGAAAAAAAAAACTACACCTAGTCTCCCTATACCAGTTATTTCATGAATTCTTTATAGGTTTTCAAAAAAACCTACCTACCTACCTTAACATACCTACCTACGCTTCAGTATTATAACCAATATTATCAGGCAAAAGTTATCAATTCATATTAAACCAAGAAACTTACCTGGTATTTTGTAAGGTAAGAATGTGATGTTGACTCTAGAGCTGCAAAATTCGTGGCATGCCTCTTAACATATGCCTGAAAGTTGAAATGAGAGCTATAAACAAGCCTGGATTGGCATATCATTTTCTCAGGGAAAGTTATTTTTCATCTTATGTATTTGTTTTCTTTCTGATATTTTTCATTATATGAGAAAAAACTATGGGCTAGATATGTCAAAATTAAAATACAAGTTTTACTATGGCTTAGAAGTCTTAGCATGAGACTTGTTTTATTCCATTTTTTGTTTTCATTTCCATTCCTGGTACATTTCTAATCAGGAAGGAGCTTACTAATTCTGCACATTTGAAAGAAGATTCTATTTGCTTGATGTATGACTATCCTAAAAGACTGCCATTTTATTCCAACAACGAGAGAGAAAGTTCATCCTCATTTCTAGACTATTTTGATTAATACCTTGAGGTATGTATTTGTCTCACTCTTCCCTATAACTACCTATATCTCTCTCTCTCAAGTATGTCCACTGTTTCGTTAGTGACTTGTCTCCTAAGAGACAAAGTGTGATCGTAATATATATTTGAGTATAGAAATTAAGGAAGGTCTAAACCACCTTGTTTTTTTCTTTCTATCCATTTATAATTTTATTGCATGTGCTTGACTAATTCTATTGTACATCTATGAGACTCTGCATCCAATAGACAGGTAGAGTAAATTACTACTTTCATGTTTTCAATTTCTTCTTGTTTTGTTTAAACAATTGCATTCCAAGTGGGTATTTTGGCAAAGTTGAACAATTGTGGGAGATTTGCTAGTTCTCTTTCGAGGTATAGTTGATAGTTGGATTAGCATAGTCTATCTTTACTTTTATTTTATTTTATTTATATATCAGTTTGAACATGGTTTATTGCCTTGATTGCAGGTTAGTCATTGTTTGATTCACCTCTGAATAAAATGATCACACTAGTAATCATACTCATTATCACCAAGAAAACTTGAAGGTATTGTTTCTAATATTTCATCTCATTTCATTTCCATTTGTATAGTAGCTAAGAGTACTTAAAGTCAATTCCCATTCTTCTTGATGTGAAATGGAACTAGTATATATCTTTTTACTACTCTATATACATTTTGGGTGATGAGTTGCTCTATTTGCTCACCCGTTGCTTCTATATAAACTGAAATTCTCCTTTCCATGACATCATCCACCACTATCTTCAAGTTACGTGTGAATTTTCAGTCAAATTCAGATATCTTGGCATGACTCTAGATGACTCGGTATATAGTTTAACATTGGACGCATGCTTGTCATTCCTATAAATTACTAGGATTTTTGCATTTTGCATCATTCAAGCATACAAAATAATGATTATCAAGTTACAGTAGATACATAATGGATTACCATGTAATAGTCCTTCAAGTATTTCAAATGCATTTATTAAGTGCAAGAAGGTCTTGAAGAACTAGTACAAGGAAAGCCATTATGGATCTATAGTAACTTGATAATCATTATTTTGTATGCTTGAATGATGAAAAATTTGTTTGAATGTCATCATTATCAAGTAATAACAACTTCTTAAAGAATGTTATCTCAATGGTAGATCACCTGCCTAATTATAGGCAGGAGGTTGGTGGTTCGATTCCTATCATAAATTTGTGACCACAAAAGCAACTAAATTCACATATATACAACTATTAGTAGCTAATTTCTTGTATCTTATAGCGCGAATAATGTTTAGTCATATTTAGCTTAGTCATTAATATGTTATCATCTATTAGTTTATTTAGTCGTATATTTGGTCATTAATTGTTGAAATCAATGACTAAATCAATGAATAATAAGCCTAAGCTATTAATGACTAAGAGAAGTACGACTAAGTTAGTCAAGCTATAAGATAGTGGAAATTAGCTACTATTAGTCACTGACTCAAACATAGTCGTTTATAGCCGGATTTTAGTCATTAATTTCTCATTTTGTACTAGTGATTATAACGATAAGATAGAAAGATCCACCAAACAGTGCCCCGAGTCAAGAGAAGAATTTCACGATGTTGTTATTTTAGTGAGACACAACTTGATAGAAATTGCAAAATCACTATCATTAGAGATACGAGAATAGTTTCCTCAAGATGAATTGTTAGAGGCCATGTCTATTGTATACCCTCAATATTGGAACCATTGTCAATTCTCAGATACTTTAAAGGTTGACTTTATAGAGAAATGCAATATTTTGCAGAGCCATTTTTGTCGAGAGACTAAGATACAAGGATAACATATTCAAGGTATTTTATATCGATAAAAAATGATAGATCAAGTTGAATTCTTTGCTGCGACAATGTGGGAACAATTTTCTTTGTTGGATAATCAACTAGAATATGGTGTAATTACAAGATTATGGACTAAGCTCAGTGGTAGCGAAATCCTACGACAAAGAATGTCAAAATATTTCAAATTAGTGGATTTATGTCAAACCATGATTTTGGGATCATTGGAGGATGAGAGAATGTTTAATGCACTACCATTCTTGAAGTCAAAGTTGAGGAACAAGCTTGATAAAAATATGGATACATGCTTAAGATTATATGTAACAAAGTATGAGGTTGGAAATTTTCCATATGAAAGAGCATTATCTCTTTGGCGATCAAATCGTGAAAGAAGGGGAGAAAACAATATAACAAATTTCTCTAATGAACTTGAAATGGAACATAATGTTTTGGATGATCATAATCACGGTTAATTTGGAGAAGGTCATGTTCAAAATGTCAAAAATGCTGACCAAGACCAGAATGTGAATTGGAAAATGGATTTCACCTAAGATTTTATATGATCTAATACACATGAGGGACGCTTGAGTCTTATTTTGGTCTAGGTGTTCCATGTACCCTTGCAAGTTGTTGGTTATCACTATATGTAAATTTGAGGTTGTGTTTTAGGTAAAAATAGATTCTACATTGTACTTTTCTGTTGTAACATTAATGATTTGAGCTACATTTCCTTCATGCAACTTATTTTAAGATTAATGTTTCTATATTTATCTCTTACATTGTCTCTTTCTTATATGTGACATGAAATGACGCTGGAATTTGAGAAAGCTAGACCTAGGAGATATCTCTTCACATAGATAGTGTCCTAACATTAAAGGATAAATAACTAATTTGACAACACTTTCGCTAAGCAAGAATAGGTTCATTCAAGTACATTAAACCATGTTGGTGTTTAGAAAAAATATATTGACACGTTTTTATGGTTTGTTTATTGCTTTTGTTTGAAGCATTTTGTCGATTTTTGAAGTTTGTGTGTATTTTGGTTAAATATTGTGTCGGTCCCTTGAATGCTTCTAGTTCTCATTTGATGCTTGATTTAACCCTTTGTTGTAGCTTGAATCAAGATTGTTTTTATTCAATTTCCATTGATTCAGGGTTTGAGAAAAGATGTGTTTATTACCTTTTAGTTGCATGAATTAATTGTCTTCACTTTTTCAATTCTTTTTCATGCTGATTGTATATTTTCTTTGTAAATACTTATCGTTATTCAAAAAATAAATGAGCTATACATAGCAAAGCGAAGAGAAAAATGGTCTATGCAATAGGTTCCTATGCATTGATCGTAGGATACATATTGGAACAATACCAGCATTCATCTAATGCAATAATCAATTGGCATAATTACAATGCATACTTGTATTAGCCTCCATGACCATAATTGGCTAGTGGAGGCCAAGATCGAGCATAATGTTTGAATCTATCAGTTTATTGGTTTGTCAATATTCAGCCCCCTACATGTCCGATGGACCATTAAGGTATGAGATAACAAGTAGAGTCCCTACTTTCCCTGAATCTAGTCAGTGCAGTTGTGTTTCACTAACACCTTCCAGTTGTGACTTGTGATTCTACATGTTCTGTTGTTGATGATGTGATTCATGTTATTTGACTAATGTTGTTGTTCCTCCTTTTTAAAGTAGGATGAAAATTATTTATGGTTTCAAGATCGCTATATTCAATTTGAGGCTGAATTTAAGGTAAAAATAGATTCTATATTTTGTGTTTTTCGTTGTAACATTGATGATTGGGATTGCATTTAAATGTTAGTTATTTAAGATTGATGTTTTAATATTTAACTATTACATTTTCTTTCTTGTTTGTGACAAAAGATGAAAATGAATGGACACATTATATTTCTTTTTTCTAGCATTTATTTACATGTAATTGGGATGAATTTATATGAATTCAACCTTTATTTCATTTGCAGAAATTATTTCGTCGAGATGACTTGAATGCACAAGATATAACAAAGGTAAAATTCTTTATTTTGAAACTTTTAGCTTGGTTTTAAATTATATCATTTATGACATTTCATGCGTCATATTGTAAAACACAAGCAACCATCCAATCTATTGACCAACATTTCACATTGCTTTTATGGAGTTTATTACACAGAACAAGCATATCCCATGTTTGTTTTTGTTTTTTCTTTGGAAATTTGTGCAACAAGATTCAAATTTTTTGGTTTAGGGTTTATGGGTTTATTATAATGGATTCTTGCAATATTATTACTATTGTTAGCTTATATTTTCATTAAATTCATTATCTAATTTTTTGAAAACAACCCACAAGAAAATTTTTCCCTAAGTTGCATTTATCTTCCACCAACATGTTGAAGGAATTGGATATGTATTCATGATATGGGGAGGCTTTCAAGGGTAGAATGTTGAGAGAAATCCACAGTATTTTGTTGCCCTATGTTTCATTGTCTTACATGCAATATCCCAAAGGAGTTGTGTGTGTCGGGCATATGGGGATGTTGTTGAAGGACATTGTCATGAAACCCATGTCTATATTAATTCTCATAAATGATTAGATGATGCAAAGTCCCATAAATTTTTGGTCTTGACTAATTCCTATCCCAAAACCTCATACATGATATAATAAAAAACACTACAATCCTGCAAACGCTAAAATCCTGAAAACTGTTAGTCTGCTAAATTATGAATGGAATATTAAATTATACTTTATCCATATGAAGTCTGATGAGTGATGTGAAACATGCTCAACTAAATATGGAGCATTCCAATCATTAAACCTCTCCAAATAAAATCCCAACACACTGTACATGCATTGACATAACAAATTGCACAAACTTATGTCCATTGTCTCCATGTGTAACTAAAAGTCAAAATCCTATTCTCTCATCACCATGAGATAAGAGACACTTTTTAGTGAAATGATCCCCTCTCCCCATCTTGAAATGAAAAAATTAGAAGAAGCAAAAGAAATTCAACTATCCTTTGTATCTACATTTTATTTAAGCGGATACTCATGGAAACAATATTTGCAACAATCACTTCTTAGAAACAATATTGTTTTCCAGTAAAATTTGACTTGATATTAAAAGAATTATCAAATTTATAGAGTACCAAGAACGTGCCAAGAACATGAAACATGACCATAATAAATCAATTTATGAGTAGGAACACATTACTTCCAAATATAATAAAAGACACAGATATGTTAAAATTATGTCTGCTACACCAAGAGATATGACACTGAAATCAGGTGTTGTCCCATCATATTTTAATTTCAATCAAGATATAAAGTTGATGTGAGAGGCATGACCCCCATGGAAAGTGTGAAGTTCCATGATAACTCTGTGGAGACTGTAAAAGGAAAAATATAAAGACTAGGTGCAAAAAACAAGATACTGCATCAGGAAACTGACATATTGAATACTAAGCAGAAACCTTTGAAACTGCCTGCACCTCAATGGTCACAATCAAACCCATGAAATATGTTGCACCTACTTGGGAGATGGAAATCATAGAACAAACCTACTATGCCAATTCTTCAAACAAATTCTATGAAGTCATTCTTAAAGAAGTGGAAGACAAAAAAGAGAATCTCTCTGCAAGATTGACACCTTGCTTAGGGGAAATACCTATAGTAACCTAAATCAAGATGTAATCCAAACTCTCTTTACCTACTATTACTTTCTTCCTCCACAAAACCTCCTTGACATCCTATCCAAGATTTGGTAAGAGAGAGGATCATTTTCAAAAGAAACAACTCTTCCACTAACTATCCAATTAGGGATCAGGGGTTGATTTTTACATTTGTTTTCTTCTTACAAATATATTCATCTATTTTCAAAACTTGTTGTGAATTATGTTATCTACACTCTCAAAACCCGCTCTCTAAATTAAGGTTTTGAGTCTTTTGCATAGTTAAAGGGCTCTAAAATGTCTCTTTTGTTACAAACACAGATTCCCAATTCATCGAAAAGGTATAAAGAAACATGCTTGCATTCACATGCTATACAAGACAAAAAAAATATTAAAATATGGGTGTTGAAAGCCAAGATTCTTCAACCAGGTTATATTAACAACACAAAGTAAAGAAACCACTAGTCGTTGGTGACTTCATGAAGTCGATTGTGATCATCATTGCAATGATTATCCTTATTTATCCTATGAAGGATCTTCCTCATTTCCTTGGACAACTTTGAAACACTCCATGTTTGGTAGAGATTGTTTTCTAGGTGTTAGTTTTCTCAAAATTGACATAAACAAAGAACACTTGAAACTTGACAATATTCTCTTCTTCACATTGCTTCTTCTTCCTCTCATATTTATCCACCTTATTCTCTTTCTTGATGCTAAAAAACTACTAAGGATACCCTCATATTTATGTATTGAAGTAATCCCATGTTATGTGTTAAGGCCTTCAACTATTTTCATCTACATTGTGTCATCTCTTTTCCTTTTCTGAACTATGAACTTGAGGCATTTCAAATTCTTATTGATATCCTTTGTATGATGCTCTGAATGCCAGAAGATATTTAGATGAGCATTTATGTTCTCTCCTCCACAACTTCTTCTCCTCTACTTGTTTGTCTTAAGATTCATCTCCAAAAAGAAATAAGAAGAAACCCGTGGATTAGGATCTGTTTCATTATATTGCAAACCCCTAGGATTGAGCAATTTTATTTTCAATTTTGTGAGGCATTTGTTGATCTCTTGGAAACATTATCATTGTCATTCACTCTCTTTACACAAGATGCATTTTTGCAAGTGTACTCTAGTTGTCATGAAGAAGATATGAATTTATTCTCTGATCTGTATCAATATGGGTTCCTATTAGGTGGTCAACAAAAATGGAATCGTAGGGCCATTTGTGGGCAAAGTTCAACTAAGAGTACCAAGAATGGTCACAGTACAAAAATGTTGAGCAATGTGCAAATTTGTCGGTAAGAGGTGAACACAAATGGATTTATTTATGTTGATGGCAGATTGTTGTCTTTGGGTTTGTTAATTTTTGCTACAATCAACTCCCAAACACAATCAAAGGTTTCTTCCCTATTGATTTCTTGGGATGCAGATAGCTTAAACATTCATTCTCAGCTATTATGTGAGGGTTTCTCTCATGTTTTCAATTTCTCTTTTAAAATACAAATGCTAACATCTCATAAACTACCAATATTTATTCCATTACGAATCTTGGGATCAATGGCTCCCGTTTAAGAGTTTTTGCAATTTTATAGGTAGTTTCTAAATTGAAAATTTTAAATGTCTTTAACTTTCTGTGCGTTTTCTCACTCACTAGGTGAATTACGGTCTTGCTTGAGATTTTTTTCCATTAACTGGGGAATTTTTGCATTGCCTAAATTGTTATGTGATTACCTAGGATGTTTGTATACATCACTAGGTTGTTATCATTTTGTCGTGATGGTTTAACCATAGTTGGGTGAATTTATTTTTGCAAGATAGGGGTTGATTGGTTATTGGGTGAAATTGAATTGCATGGGGAAAGTTTCGAAGTGCATGCAATATCTTTATCATCATTGAATGAATTTTGAAGTGCTTGGGGAAAGTATTGAAGTGTCTGGGGTGATTTTATCATCATTGGACAAATTTTCAAGTGCCTTTAAGTGCATGGGGTGTCTTTATCATCATTGAACAAATTTTGAAGTGCTTGGGGCCAGTATTGAAGTGCTTGGGGTTATTTTATCATAATTGGATGAATTTTCAAGTGCCCGATGCAAATATTGACATGCATGGGGTGTTTTTATCATCGTTGGGAGAATTTTGAAGTGCCTACGTAAATATTGAAGTATTTAGGGTTTTTTTATTAATGTTGGGAGAATTTTGTTGCGCCAACAGGATCAAATAAGAGATGGTGAGTCTTCATGGTAAAATATTCGCCAAAGTTTTACAATATTTTATAAATTAGTGAAAGATTCACCAACTTTTACATTTTTTTATAATGAAGTGAACTATTTGCCAAGATTTTACAATATCTTATAAAGTGAAAGATTGTCCATTTTTTTACAACATTATATAAAAAAATGAAGGATTTGCTAAATTTTTTATATATACATATAATATTATTGATAAAAATGTCTTCAAATTTTCCTATATATCAGAGAGATTCACCCTTTTTTTATACATATAAATCTACGGGGGGNAATAGTTAAATTGTCATATTTGGTGGGAAGTGAAAAATGCACAAAAGCAATTTTTTATGAAAGTAAAAGCCTCATTACACTACTTTTCCCTAATTGAATTTCATTGGTCATCTTACATATTTGTTACATTATCTTCCAATACTCTCACTAACATTGACCTAATTCATCACAATCTGAGAAATTTTAATATGTGAAATGGCCAATTAACATGTAGGACACCTGATACCAAACACCTAGTGAACTTTCTGACTCTTCCTTAAATGTAATTTTGACTTTGCCAAGGATGAAAGACATTGTCAATAAGCTTAGATAATGATGTTCATACTATTACATGGGATATATCTAATTCGATCCAAAATACACAACTTCAAAATCAAGAGACACGTAGTGTAACAAGCGTGAGAAAGAAAAATTACGAGGCAAACAAAAATTTGATAGTGCAATTAAATCATATTTTCTTTATGATCCTTCTTCCCCAATGAAAATCATATTTTAAAACTTTGTCTTCTTTATTATCCTTCGAATATATTTACATAGTCAAAACTTATTTCTCTATTATCCTTTCAATATATTTGTACGCCACAAATTCTATTATTATTTTAATATATTTCAACACTAAAATGAAGAATTTTCCTTGAAAGAAGGATAATATGATAAAGAAAATGCAATAGAATCAAGTATAAAAACTCTTCTTTATTTTTCTTTATATCTTTCCTAGTCAAATGATTATCCCCATTGAGAATCACGTCTTATATCTCTTCATTGTTGATTAGCCTTGCAATATATTTAGACCCTATAGAATGTCTTCTTTATCGTCCTTTCAATATATTTGGACACTACAAATTTATATATCACTTGAAATAGACTTTTTGCACACATTTTTTCTATTAAATATAATCATGAGTAAAGCCATTAGATATTTTTGTTTAAAGTGTTTTCAATACAGATCTCAAGGCTGTTACAACAATTTACTCATTAAAAACTTGATATATGCATTGAACTTAAGTATAAAGGATATCAATATTTCTTCCCAACCACTTGAACTACAACCCATTAACAAAAACCATCAAAATATATATAAAAAAGATTATATATTTACATAAAATATTAAATATGTGAATCGATAATTAAATGGTGCCAAATAAATAGAACATAAGCCAATAAGCCACGTAAGAAGTTATTTACAAATTATATTGAAAGATCCCTTTCATAGGTACATATAAAGAGGCACTCCTTTACAAAAACATATAAACTATGTTAATAAGTAAATATAAATTATACAAAGAATATTTAAGATTTCAAATGACTCTATATAAATCGAACATGAACACTTGCTTTTGTTTTCATTTGACTCCATGACTTAGGGCATGCACTAGTTTCATGGATCCCTCCACGAATTTGTAGCTGTGATAACTTGTGCCCTAATTCACAAGGTAACAACGCATTATTGTATGTCGTAAACTACATTACAACAAATAGCAGACACAACAAATGGTGCCCGTGCTAACCAAAAGCAAGGAGATTTGGTTGAGAATCCTACTAATGAGAGGAATCAACTCTTGTTCGTTCAACGAACCCCTTCCTTGACACAACTAGAAATATAGCTCGTGAGCATGATGAACCCCTTAAGATGCACCAAACACGGATCAATTTCTTTTTTGACTCAATTTTTGTAGTATAGGTTCTTCCTATAGGCCGATTTTTATTGGGTGGGCGTCAGGCTTCAACTCAATTTTGATCTCTCCTAGCTTTGAGGGATTTCGATGCTCAATGCTGTCCACCCCCTTCATCTCCAAAATATATGTAGAGGGACATTGATATATTGAGATCGATACCCATAAGCAAAGGTGAAGGTCACTAAGGGATCAAGAAAAGCATGGGCTAAGGCAGCTTCAAGACTAGGTGGTTAAAAACTAGTAGTAGATCTAGTATAAGTATATTTTTTTCCCGCAGAGATGTCTTAGGTAAGTCAAGTTATTTGATTTAATCCATTAACTTGTTTTCTAGGATAAGATATAATTCTTTGTGTGTATGAGAGTTGCTCCTATCTTCCCTCCTTAAATTGCAGTTAGGGTTTTATTGATAGATACAAAGGAAAAATAAAAATTGAGAATTATGAATGAGCATTGGTTGAGCCATTATCACGCCAACTCCCATCGATTAATTAGGATGGATGGTTTTATACAAAAAATAATTCACTTACTTCCTATCAACCCTGCTACTACATACCCTAACAATCAACCCCTCTTATGGATAGTGGATATATATACAATGTGGATAGATATACAATCTTGTCTTGTCTTGTAAGGGCTTTCATGACTCGTACTATCTAGCTTGATACCGGTTCAGTTAGGTATGGTTGGGTACGGTTCGATAAGGTGAGGATGATGAATCATGACCAAGATCTTACCCAATGAGGTATGTGCTTCTACCGGGATTTACAGTGAGGTTTGTAAGGACCATAGTCAAAACCCAGGGAGTCAAGACCAAGTAGGAGTCAGGACATTGATTTCTTTGGTTACCTTCCTATTAGGGTTGATCGCTTCCCCCCAAAGAAAATATCCCATGAGATTCCGCTACCTCAAAGGAATCCCATCAGCTTTCTTGTCTCCAAAGGGGAATGGACAAGCTGGTTCAAATGATCTCTTCTCTTGACGGGAAAAATTGGTACTGGTGAGCGCTATCACGTGTCGACAAAGGAGAGAATGGCCAGGATACCTAGTGATTGATATAGCCCTTTACGCGAGAAGAGATGGAGGAAGTTCAATTACAAATCGATGACCCATGAGTGCCCTTTGGGGGAGATGTGAGTGAGATATATAGTTAGATGTTAACTTTCTGAATGAACTAGCCTTAGGAAATCAAACTTTTGTGGGACTATCCTAACCTATGGATCATACCTACTCCTTCATGGGACCTCAAACTCAACCTTTTTAAACTTATCAAGTTACTCCTTTGGACCTTCTTCCTTGGGACCTCTTAAACTTGGAATTTTTACTAACCTTGGAACTATACTTTCAAACATATATCTATTACCTCATTGGAAACATATTTACACTCAACCCTTGGATTGTATGCTACAGATTTAGTGGGACCTGAACCTCATACTTACTGAATTTAAATAGCACTATTACGAACCGTATTGTCTATGTAGCGGAGCGTAAGCAAATCCAGAGCACTGTAGGTTCTTTGAACCGTATCGTAAGTAACTATAAGAAGCTAATGCAAGCTAAAGTATATCTAAGATAATGACAAGAATATACTTAAGGGATAAAAGTGACTAGGTATATATAAGCAAACTAATAAAGCAGTTCTGTGGAAACATGTTATACTACGCTACGCTGTGTGGGCAGTAAGTTCAGGGGGGCAAGGTAACACTCCTATACTAGGGCATATGGGAAATGGCATATATATATCTAAGGTAAGTTATAACCACATCCCAACCATTCGGTTCTTGTAAGGGACAATAACATGTGACTCACTACGTGCATTCTAGGGATACCTACACAATATTAGTTCTTGCAGGTAAAGAGTTAGTATAAGGGGATGGGATTCCTAGCATGCCATCCATCCATACAAATGTTATTCTATGTCTCTTCCAGGTCTAATGAATATTCTCCATCCACTCGCTGTCTCAATGCTCCTAGATTTTAGAAAAAATCTCACAAAATGTAGGATATCACATTATCAAGCTAGTCCAACTAGTCCAAATCTTGTAAGCAATGGAAAGTCTAATGACTAGTCCAAGCTACCAAGTTAAAAGAGGTATTCTTAAAGTTTGGGAATAAAACATGAATTCATACCAAGTTATATCTATATGAAAATATTCCAATATCTATGCAATATATACAATACAATCATATTAAAGTTTTAAACAATGATTTCACTTAAATATGTGAAATGACTCTTTGATAGCTCGACAAAGATTAAAGTCCTTGGTCTTGTTGCTCCTATCGGTGAAATGGGTTGGTGGTACACCTTGGTATTATGGGAATGAGGGTTTCCTTATATTCTTATTGTGACCCCCTTGTGGGCATTATTCAATCCCCTTGCAAGGATATCCCAAGTCCCTTGCGGTCATTATTGAAGCCCCTTGCGGGCATTATTGTAAACACTGTGCTGGCATATTGTAATAATTGTGCAAGCATATTGTAAACATTGTGCGGGCATATTGTACACAATGTTATATTTTAATATGATATCATGGTTATTATATTATGGCAGGGGGGTACTTAGAGCATGCCTACAACTTCTGTTTAGGTAAACGTGATTGTCATATTAACACTAAAGTTTTTCTTCATTAATCATGTTTATTAGACATGGTTCAATTTTTACTTTTCAATATGAATATGTGTTTCTTATTGTATTGTGGTAGGATGACCGTGGTAAATCCCCAATGGCGTACCATTAGGTAAATGTTAGCCTAATAGTACTTAAACATGATTAAAGTTATTATTATTATTATTAAATGCATGTTATTATTTTTGATGTGAATTTTTGTAATCATAAAAATAAATTAACTACTTTTATTGATTAATGTTTATAGAGCACGCCACATCAGGATGATGAGGTGGTCATTGAGGAAGATATATTTTATTCAACTGACCCAATGGGAAATGTGAAGAAGTCTTTGAAAAAGTCCAATCAAGAACTTCTTAGACTGATCAAAATCAAACCCATGACTGAAGAAATCAAAGCAAGAATTGATGAATGGAGGCAAACAATAGTATAGTTCAGGATAAGTGGCATCGTTAAAAAATTATTTGAACTATGACATATATTCATTTATGTTATTTTAGTTCTCTTTTTTGTAGGAATTTTTGGAGACAACGCTTGCACATCGAGTACAGGATGTAGAGTTCAGTATTGGTAGCAGTGATGGTTCAACACATCATCAATCTACCATACCAATGAGGCTATTTGACTCTATTGACCAGAAATGCCCTTTAGATGCTACGACCTCACCGGATATTGGAGATTAACAGGGCCCTTCACACACTACTACTTCACAAGATGTTAGAGAGGAGAGTAGCATCGAATGTGAAAGTTGTTATCATGGAGCAGTATGTGTGGTTAGCAAGGGATCATTTCTCATTAAATTATTGGTGGAAAAGGACTGTGTTCCAATCAAGATACCAAATATTGCAGGTATTATTTAATTAATTTAGTTTTTTTTCATGTAATTCAAATCCACATACCTCTAATTATTTTTAATTAATGATCATATTGTTTTTGCAAGAAATAATATTTTTATAAGAACCTGCATGAGAAGGCGTTGGAGATTTTTGGGCCCACCATTCGTACACGATGGAATTCCCAAAATGAAAAATTCAAAGATGATTTGATGAACCACATGGTTAACTTGTTTGGTGATACCTTCAACAAAAAAGGTGTCACCCCAACAACTGGCTTAAATTTGAAATATGTCAGGGAAGATTATTGGCACAATTTGTAAATTAACACTAAGTATGAGTGTCCTCCGATGGTTCCAGATAAGGAGTGGAAGGAACTCATGGATGATGCAAAGGAGAAGGCATTGAGAAAACAAGGAAAGACTTGGCCACTCGGTTGAAGAAGGTATGACACATATCATATTTTCAATGAAAAATGTTCAATTTTTTTGTTTACTTTTAAATATATTTAAGTTGCAATATCTAACATAATTTAAACCTTTCATAGGCTCCCTAACGCCTCTAAAGAGACAAAGGAAAAATTAGAAGAACATGGGCAACACAAACTGGGCCAGGGTGGATATCAAAAACTAAGAGCACGAATTGTAAGAATCAAACGATCATTATTTGTAGCCAATTTTTTTGTAACTTTGGCGAACAAATAATTGATTAATCAAAAGTAATTTTTATGGTGTTATGCATTGCATTGAAATTATTTTCAAGAGGCAACCACTGAAGAATACTTGATGCTAGGCTTCAAGTATGGTTTTCAATATGTTCTGGAATGTCGAAAAATATTGGGGCAAACCCCAATTTCCCCATTGATGCACACAGAGGTAAATAAAACCATCTGTACATGTTCAATTTTCTCACATTACTTTGGACTTGAATTTTGTGTTATGCCAAATTTGAATATGTGATAACTTGAAACTTCTTAAGCATTGGAATGATCTTAATATGAAAAATTGTTTTAATAAATGAATGGTTTCAAGCATCCCCATACCAACTATAATTAATATCCTTTTATACATTACAAATATTGAGTTGATAATCAAATATTTTAGAAGACCTCATATGAGCATAATACCTAAGAGGTCCAAGCGCATCACTACCTAAAAAATCCTTTGGCTTTGATGGTTCTTAGACTCAAGTTTAGCTATCATCAATAATCTAAATGATAAAATATCAGTTCAGTTATTGTGTACCAAAGCACATATTGATTTGAAATATATATGTAAACATATAAAACATAACATCGACATTATACACAATATATCTATTAGTGGGAAAATATGTTAATCATTCTATCTAGAACAATGTGCTCTAAGAACAATATAGGAAATTATGATGCATTTGCTTAGGAAATGGTCATAGTTTAGGACATGAAAACCTAGGCTCACACCTCAAAGGATATTTGTAGCACAAAATGAAGAACATAAATGCATTCACTTGCAAGATAAAAATCAATATATACTACAAAATGCTCACTTTAAGTTCTAATGCCTTCCTGGCAACATACTTAGTTTCCAATTTTTTTGTCTTCACTCTTTGAACTACTTTCCTATACACACTTTTAACATCTTATGTGTTGTTTCTTGGCACAATTTTTTCAATCTCAGGATGCACCCGCCTCTAAAATTCATATATTCTACAAACACTCTTCCTTATTTTGATGGCTTTGGTTATGGCATTTTATCACTGAATTATTGATCTTTGCCTTGCATGAGCCATTTTACTTGGTATTCCTTGCTACATCATTATGCTTTCCTTCTCTTGGAAACATTTTTCATAGACAAAGATACACCTTCTCTTGAATACCAACCTCTTTCTCCTTGAGTTCCAATCTAAGATCAGCTCTCTTTATCTTTAATTCATCATGCTTCCCTTTGAAGTTTACCCAATTTCTTTATTGCATCACTTTATTCTCTTTTCGTCCAACCTTTGAGATTCCAACACTCACAACCAAGAGGCTACAACAATTCTATATTGACCTAACTGTAATGTAAGAAACTCTTCAAATTCCTACCTTTCATCTCCTTTGCATGCAAAATTATTCATCTTCCCATGTGCACATTGGTGTGTGCCTTTTGTTCCTTCTACATACCAACACTCGATTTGTGGCATCGAACTTCCTTTTGTTTCTCCATGCACTCATAATCAACTATAATTTATACTACTTTATCTAGAAATTCGACTAGCCTAATTAAAAAAGTGTGGTGAGCATCTTAAGAATGTAATTATCCATTCATCTATTAATAAAATATATGATTTTTTCTTAGGAAAAAAAATCTAGACAATCAACAAAATACTCCCACGTCACATTATTACAAGAATATTGGATCAATTACATAAATACATTACATTTACTACAAGTCCTAATAATGTTGAATGCATAATCAACAAGACACTACGAATCCAATATTGACAACTACCACTTTCAAGATCAAGTCTTCATATTGACTACACCAATTAAACTCCATTGACGATTTCAAATCTATAGGGTTGGTTCTCCATGTTGATCAATGACAAATGGTCAAATCTCCCTTTCAAAGTCAATAAGGGATGATTCAAGTGTTCAACACCCTAACAACACTATTAGGTTCCCTTCTTGCAACCATCTCCCTCCCATTTATAAACTCTTACAATAGTTAACTCAATATTGGTTTTGCCATCTTAACTAAGTTTTATCTCTTGTTCTATGAGCTCACCAAAATGCCTCCATGGAAAAGGTAGTGTGACAATACTGTACTTGAGTGACCTTGGTATACTTGGCCTTATGTTTTTATAGACTTAGTCGTGTCAAACATCTTACCAAAAAAATTGAGTTTCATCATAACAAGGCCATCAATATAATGTACTTGTGTAATCTATTCATGAATGATTACATTGAAAAATACATGTCTTTTTTGGTTTCCAGGATGAGAGCAACAAAACAAATGATTGTAGCGGTACCAAACAGGTACCACATGATGGTGGGGAGCTGCCTCATGTTGGTGGCGAGCAGACTAGCCATTTAGGTATGTATGCTATAAAATAGAAGTATTTAATATGATTTCAAATATACAATAGATGACATGTAGTAATAAATTATCTTCTGTGAATGGAAGAGCATGTACCTGCTCATGCTCAAATGGAAGAGGATCAAATGGCAGAACCAATGAACACTCCATTTGTCTCAGCTAGTCAGCCAACAGGTAAATAGCATTGTAATGATATTGGAAATAATGAAATATGTATCTCAATAATAACTAAACATTTATATCTATATAATTGTCTTGGTTTTTGCAGATGATGCCCCTCTCCAGTGACCTCAATGCCCTACTATTCAACGTACTAAAAGTATGGTATGGGAGAGCATTCCCACACAATCAACAGAAAAAGAGAAGGCACAACAACTTAAATGGGAAATGACAACGAATTAGATGTCCCCATCTTGGACTTTATGAAGAAAAAAGCAAAACAAAAAAAATGTAGTTGTATACATTTAATATTTCTTTTTGTATTAGTCGGTGCATGGCTTATTTTTGAATATGTGTGACATCTTTCGAGGAATATGGTTATCCTCAAGGGGCTGGCTACCCCTTGTTAAGTTAACCTGAGGAAGATGAGATGACCGCATGAGATAGGCTTATCTAGTGATGATGATTATGAGCTTCCACTCTTTGCATGAGACAGATGAGACATATGGCCACATACAATTGAGAAGGTCGGGTAAACTACCATCGCGTTGACTTAATGTGCATGATCCTAGTATGATGTCATGTTACATTGTTATGTAACGTTGACTTGCATGTTTACTTGTATGTGATATTTATCCTTGTGGTGACTCATGATTGACCCTTGCATGGTAACATTGAGCTATACAGCCATTAAATGTTGACATCCAGCTTGTTGATTACTAGTGTGATCCCTTAGGGGGGTTGTCCACCCTTGTGTTGACCTTAAGATCCCTCCTTAGGTTCCATCCACCATAGCGCTACCTTATATGACTTTTTTGGAGTACTTTGTTGTTGTTTTTTATTGTGAGTTGGCCGTACTGCTTTGCTGCTACTGTTTTTTATTTGTGAGGGTTGGGTGATATATTTTATGATATTTCCAGTTATGGGTTCTCTCCTTTCACAGGTATGTTGGTCTAGTTAAGTCTCATGCAGGTAACTAATGCTAAGAGGTTGAAGTCTGTTTACAAGCATTTTTTCTGAGGATAAGGGAGGTATTCCCTAACATCTTATGTTTAGTATATAATTGGTTCAGATCTGATATATATTTCTATTGTTATATATTGTTGTCTTTCATTAACAACTTCGATCTGATATAGATTGCTACGGTTATTACTATTATTTTTTTAGTACTTTAATGGTTATTGTGGCTCATTGTTTCTGGGACATGCTGGACATTAAGGATATTAAGGTATGGTTATTTTTTCCCACAAAAATGACATAATTTTTTTGTACTGTAGACAACTATGCCATACTATTTTTCTTTACATAGTGGGAGTAAAAAACAATATGGGATTATTGTTAACCTTGTCTTACTTGCTAATTTTCTCAATTGAAAACCTGCATGATAACATTGTTCTAGAAATGGGTTTATTTTTCAATGATTTGTGTTTTCTTGTATTGTCCCACTTGACCTTCAGATCCAAAGCACTTTCTTGTTCGCTTTGTAATACCCATTATAAGATAGAATTGAATTCCTCAAACTCTTAGAATTGAACTCCCCCCAAGAGACCTCCCCAAGAATTAAGCATATTCATTGACATATAATGGGCTACATTAGTGGTTCAGACCAAGACTGCCCAAAGTGTTTTGTGCACTCGAGATTTTTTTTGCTATGTATATTGCATTAACCATTATTGGTATCATGTCAAAATTTTGTATTCCTTTGATATGGCCTTGAGGCTAAGCACATCAAATAATAATATGACCCATCCATTCAATGTAAATACCTCAGCAGTGATACTCAACCCCAAACACAGTTAGGCACTTTCTAGTAGACTCATCAGAGTCATGGAAAAGCCATGGAGGCTGCAATCAGTCGCAGTCATAGTCCAACCAGTAATGCGGGCCTGTTGCTTCTATAGCAGCAGCCTTTACCGTTTCCTCAAGTTGTTGTAGCATCCTGCTTCTACCCCCTCAGTCACCCTATAGGATACTAGTAGCCTCGCCCTTCCTTCCCTTCAACGCTACATCCTTGGGACTCTTCCCTAAGGCTGTTACATCCTCGTTCCTATTGGTGACATTCCTTTACCCTCCTCTCAGTCTAGTGCAAGCCCCTTTATTACACTATGTGTCCTTTACCCATACCTTAGGGTTTCCCTTACAGTGGAAACCATCTTTACTTAAAACCCATCTCTTGTCTCTTTGGGTCATACCTTTGATCCACGCACAAAAAACAATACAGTTTTTAGAAGTTCACATATTGTTTGACACTAAATCGAGGACTAATACATCTGGACTATTTTGCATATTCACTTACATACACACAGTCTGCAAGTAAATACATTTAAGTTGCAGAATAAATTTACATCAATTCTCCAAATTGGATAAGCAATTGACTTACCAAAGACATCTCTGCGGGCCTCCTCTACCTCCTCTCCTCTCGAGCACCAGTCACTGTTTACTTTGCCTAGTCCTGTGGGAACCAATCACTGTCTACTTTGTCTCCTATGGGAACCAGTCACTGTCTCCTCTGTGGATCCAAGGGTTTGTAGGTGAGCACGGGGTTTGAATCTTGTTCCTTTGTTGATTATGGGAATGAGGGTTGTCTGTTCATTTGTTTTATGTTTTATGCCCTTGTTTTTTATTTGTATTATTTGTTTTTTCAAAACAACCTAATGCAAACCAAAGACAAAACATTTTACATGAATTCTGGAAATATTGTAGAGAGCCCTAGATTAGCTTTAAAGTCCTTTCTTTTATCTTATAAATCCATCAGATATTTGAATGGAATTTTTGGGCATTTTTTAGTTCCAAGGTGGGAATTTCCTTCACAAATGCAGGAATTTATCTAAGCTTCCATGCATATTTTTGAGTATGTGGGCATTTTTAAGGCTATTGCGGGCATTTCCATTAACCCTTCCAGTATTTTGTTATGTGATGCAGACATTTAGAAACTTCTGCGTGAATTCCTTTCACCGTGGAGAGCACTTACATTATTCCTGTGTGCATCTTCACCAGTAATGCGGGCATTTTGGATTAATCCTGTAGACATGCAGGAATTTCCTTCTTGAACTGCGGCCATTTCCTTCATATTGTAGACATTTGACTTGGATGTGGGCATATCCCTTCTTCTATATGCAGTCATTTTCCTTAACATTGGCGTATATATATATATACTCGGTCATTTCAAGGACCCTACAGTCATCTTTCCTTAATGTGTGGGTATATTTTCCTTCCTAGCAGGCATAGTGCATGCATTTTTGTCCTTCGTATACCTTCAATAGGCGGGCATTTTAACTATGTTTGCATGCATTAAACAACAACTTGTGGGCATTACAGATAGTTTGAGATCCTGGTGGGAATTTTGTTATCAGTTTGCAAACATTTTTCTTTAAATTCTAGCACTTTAACTGACTATGTGGATATTTCTCTAGTTACTCCGGGCATTTTTTCAATACATTACATTAACATTATCTCTTCACAACCTTTGTGTGCATTTTCAAACTTCAATTACAAACTTTGATTGCAATTTATCATTGTCTTGAGGGCTTCCCATATGCATGTGGGAATTTTTCAAGCTATTGTAGGCATTTATTTAACATGATGCATGCATTATCCATTCATCGTTGGAATTTCGGGCATCATGCATATGTTGTCTTTTGTGTGCAGGAAATACATCACTTTCCATGCAGACATTTTTCAAATTTGAGTAGTCACCTCTTGCATTGAAGAAATACCTGCAGGAAGTGAATAAATTCCCTCCTGGCCACTGAAAAATGCCCGCAACCAAGTGAAATGTACACAAATTGAAGAAAATGGCCACAATTTAGAAGGATATGCCCGCAACTAGTTTGAAAATGCCCACAAGTTCCCACAATATTTGGAAAAATGTCTGCATCCTGTTGAGAAATGCTCACAACTTATTTGAAAATGCCCATTGGACTGATAAAATTCCCACACCACCTTATAAAATTCCCACAAACCTAAAACATATCCATGCAAGTCCATACAAATGCCCACAAAAATGCACAAAAGGTTGAAAAATTCCCACAAACATCCATAGCAATAAATGAAGTAAAATGCAGAAATAAATTAGTTACAATATGATTGCATAAATCTACATTTGTGAATGGTTGATATTACTTTTCATGGATTGTGAAGATATATGTGAGACAAATTAAATATCTTGATATGAACATACCGACAAGGTTTCAGGGGTAGCAATTAGTCTACATATTGATAGGGGTAGCAATATGGTTAGATAAAGAAAAGAAAATAAAGTGAAGCAACATTGTGATGTTGTCATTGATGCATGCTTACCTTTTATGAATTTACTAGATGACTGTTGATACATTCATTATGCGGGCATGTCCTTACATGTCATGGGCATATAGTCTTCATGTTTGGATGCTTTCATACTTATGCAGGCATTTCCTTACATTTCATGGGAATTTCAATGATCTGTTGGAATTTCAACACCTCCAATGGGCATATTTCCACCTCTATTTCAGGAATCTTGGGGTTTAGCGGGAATTTATCTATTTCCATGTGGGCATATTTAACTAGCTGTAGGCATTTTATCTTAGTCTTGCATGCATAATGAAATACTTGCAGGAATTATGTCCAATAAGTGTGGGATTTAAATGTCTTCAAAAGATTTCACTAGCTCATAGTTATACCTAGAAGCCTTTATAAGATTTGGCCTTCAGAATTTGTAAACTGAGGTTACCCAAAAAAACTTCTCAGTCATTGTCAAACATCTTCTTCAGCTCATTGGGTGCTATAATGAATCTAGTATATTCATATTCATCAATGAAAACTTCACAATGTTTCTTGTATTTGTTTCTAATATGATCTTACTAGTAGTTTCCTTTAGGACTATCAAACCTTGCTGCAACAAAATGCATGATCAAGTATGGAAAAATTACTCAAAACTGCTCTAGGAAAATGCATGCAATATTTCATGGGTTAAGGAAAATGACCGCCCTATACTATCAATCCATAGTTTGTTGATCTGTCTACTTGACCATGGTCTCATTTTGCTTTAATAGTGTTTGAAGACAAATATACAGGTCTTCCAAAACAAGGTTTCAGGATGTTTTGGCCAAATTAGTAAAAATGGCTCCAAGAAAATGCACGCCAGATCTTAGGTATTGGAAAATTTACCTTTTCTTATGTGTCTCAATCTCAATCTATCAATGTCCTGCTGCTTATATTTTGGAGATGAAGGGGGTGGACAACCTTGAGCATAGAAATCCCCCAAAGATGGGAGAGATCAAAATTGAGCTGAAGCCCGACACCCACCCAATAAAAACGACCTATAGGAAGAACTCATACTACAAAAATTCAGTCAAACAAGAAATTGATCTGTGTTTGGTGTAGCTTAAGGGGTTTTCCACGCTCACATGCTAGATTTCTGGTTGTGTCAAGGAAGGGGTTCATTGAATGAAAAAGAAATGATTCCTCTCAGTCGTAGGATTCTCAACCAAATCACCCCGCTTTTGGTTAGCGCCTCCAATCATTGTCTCCTATTTTTTGTAATGTAGTTTATGACATACAATAATGCGTTGTTACCTTGTAAATTAGAGCACAACTTACCAAAACTATCAATTTATGGAGGGATCCATGAAACTAGTGCATGCCCTAAGTCATGGAGTCAAACGAAAACAAAAGCAAGCGTCTATGTACCCTCTCTGTCTGTGGGGATTCCCAAGTTATCATTAATTGGGAAAACTCGGTGGAATATCTAGATGTTGTGGACCTAGAACACTGGTGTGATCGCATCATTGAGGCAAAAGCTTCTTTCCTCTCCATAAACTTTCAACACATTTATAGGGAGCACAATATAAGTGTCGATGTTTTATCCAAGGAAGCACTTTCTCTTGAGATGGGAAAACTCTCTTATATTGAGATGTTGGATGGATAGTCTATTGGGAGTGATACCATCATGTTCTTTTAATTTATATTATTCAACATACTTGCTGTGTATTACTCATATTTCTTAGTAAAGATTCAAGTTTTTTTTATCCTCTGACTATGCTCTATTGACTTCTCCTTTTGATGAGTTGTTTTCATGGCATATAAAGGTCTTTAGGTTGGGGGGATTTTCACTTTACCCCATAGGTTCTTCCTTGGATAAGCCTTCAGGGTTCTTTATCTGCTTCTTTGGACTATGTGGAATTTTGTTTTGGTGTTGGATTGGGGCCTACTTTTGTACACCCTTTGATGATGGGTTCTAGGATACTTTTTTGACATGGGATGGTTCCTTTGTATTGATAGAAGTATAAGATATAAGATCTTTTTGAAAAAAAATTTCCCTGGGCCATTAAGAACAAATTTTACATTCTTTGTGTTTCATTTTCTCTTATTGTTTACTTTTTTTTACAGCATTATACATGTTGTCAACTATTTTGGAAATAAGGCCGAATAATCCATAGTTTTTTACCTTCTACCATTTGCTTTTGCTTATATATATATATATATATATATATATATTTAGTTTTATAATAAAAAATTATATTTAAGTTTTTTAGCCGACATGTGACACATCAGCGTTACAAATGTGACACATATCACTCACTTGGGCTAGAGAAAGTGCCTCTCAGCGCAATAAAAAAGGGGCATAATTGTTAATAAAAATAGAGTAAAATTAAATGGGCATGATTGTTTAGTTTTAAACATAAATAAAAATGGAAAACAAAGTATAGAAACCAATTGTAAATGTAATTTTGCAGTTATAGAAAATGTTTGTTGTTTTTACCAGTTGGGATTCCACGATAATTTTTTGTTCTCTATATATTGATGATTTTGTTTGTTATTTATTATTTTAAAAGTGGTTAAAATTGTCAAAAAGTTAACAATACTGATTCACCCCCCGACCCCCCCTCTCAGTATTGTCCAATATTGTAGCATTTACATGATTATGGATATTACTAGATTTTTTTTTCAGTACATTAATGATTATTAATGCAACTCTCTGTTTGATATTATTGCGTTGATTAAAACAATTAATATACCTAAATTTGTGCTTTTTACAATTTATATGCAAAATGTTTGTTCACTTTGTTGCATAGCTTATTTTTAAATATGTGTGACATCTTCTGAGGACTATGGTTATCCTCAGGGGGCTCTCCACGCCTTACTGAGTTAACCTGAGGAAGATGAGATGACCACATGAGATTCCTTATCCAGCGATGATGATTATGAGCTTCCACTCTTTTCATGAGACACGTGATATATATGACCACATACTATTGAGAAGGTCGAATAACCTACCCTCACATTGACTTGATGTTCAAACTGTCATGTCCTTATTTCCATGTCATCATCCTTTGTCATCAACCTTTATATTCCTTTTTTCCATGTCATCGTCCTTTGTCATAAACAACTTTTCTGTTGTACCTGTCATGGGAAGCCTAAGCTTATAAAGTAGTTCACATAAATTTATTTCAGAAAATACCTACAAAGTAGCTTCCTTAGAGTGGTTAATGTTGAAAATGATGTTCAAACTTAGAAAAAGCAAGGAAAAATGGTCATGGGTCCACAATATAGAAAAGTTAAGGAAAAATATTCATGGTCCCTTCCTTATTTCACATATGTGCAATTTCCTTTGTACTACTTCCTTATTCAATTCCTTGTATACATGTGTAAAAGTAATGTGAAAGAATTTAGAAGTTTCTTCTTTGAGATGAGTAGCCAAGGCCCGCAGAGATATAACATGAACCAAATGATAACTGTGCACCTAGTTAATAAGCAAAGACAAGTCACCATATGCATTTCTAGTGGTAAAGCCCATGGAGGTTAGAGAAATTGGTAATGCGTAATTGAGATGAGACATTGTAAGTGGAAGGTTGCTAGTTCAAATCCCCTGTGGGTACTTACAAAAAAAAAATTATAGTGGTAATATCCTTTGACAGTGCTAATTTGAGGAGTGATTATAGTGCAAGTAGTTCATGTTTATTATTGTTGTCAAACCTGAATTGGCACAAAATTTGAAATAATGGAATTTGTGTAAAACAAACAAACCCTATAATCCACATATCACATTCTCTCCCTTACACACCCATTTGAAGAAAACCCAAGGAGAATTCCTATCCAACTGGAGTTTGTCAATCACCTGATATTGGTAAGAGGGTCATGTATCTTATAGAATTGAGAGATGGAACCAATTTGAGAATTGACCTAAAATTTTTGAAGCATTTGTTTCTCAAAAATAATTTTGTTGTATGTAAGCTACAAATCCTAGAGGGTTAATATGGGAATTCTCTATACTTCTTAAGATCAAATAGTCTCAAACCCTTTTCCACCATGGAATAGTTCCACATAGAAGGTAATCCAAGCAACCGACACACATCCATTCCTAAATGGAATATGGACATGGAATGAAAATATTTGAAACTTTTTCTTCCTTGACCCTACAAAACATGCACATACCTAGACTAGATTTCACTTCCTCTAAAGATAGTCCCAAGTAGGGATTTTGTTTTGAATTTTTAGCCACATAAGTATCTTGGTTTCCTTTATGGAGTGTACCTTCCAAATTATATAACACCACCAACATGGATGCTCACTCACAGAAGCCACATACGTCTCATAGTTGACTTTTGTTATGTATTTTCCACCCACTTTGCTCTTATTCCAAATCGACATGTCAAGTTCCTCCCTCAAGAGAACATGACCTGTATGTATGGATTGTTTGGAAGTATTCCAATAAATTGCAAACTCTCCCTCAAGGTGGAAATCTGTTGACAAAATACACCATTGTTTCCACATATCAGTTCCCAGTGCATCCCCAACTTGTCCAAGCCAAAAAATACCTTTATCATGAAGTAATTAAACCATCCTCGAAGGAAGAAAAATCGTGTTGTCATAGCCCATGATTGCATCCTCTCCAATTCTAATTTGTGTGTCATTACACACTTACTAAGAAAGATGTTTCCCTACCACTAGACATGCCAATGCCATGCCTATCCACTGGTTGTAGCCATTAGTGAATCTCTTAACCGGTTATCGAGTCTAGTCCATGATGGTAATAAGAGAAATATATGATTCCATAAGCCTTCTTTGAAGATAAAATTCCACACATTTTTATCTATTAGGGTTTTACTAAAGTATGGAAGTTGTTTCAATCACTATCCCCCTTCATGTTTTGATTTGGAAAGTACTTTCCAATGAGCTAGGTGAAACCTAACCTTGTCCTATTTTATGTGCTACAAGGAGTCAAAACACAAACTATAAATTTTATTGCGTATCCCTTTGGGAAAATGAGAAAGTAATAAATAGAAAGCATGAATTTCTTTGAGAACTTCATTAAAAGAGTCATTCTTCTTCCACATGATATCCACATCTGATACTAGAAATGTATTCAATGTTCAATCCTTCCTATCATACAACCTCGATCCTTGATGCCATATCCAAGGGGTTTGAGAACAAATCCAAGGTACTGCATTCCATCATGAAGTTCAACCCTCTGAAAAAAGTGAAGATTTGTAGTGCACCTATGGTGCCATGATCAAGCATACAATTGAAACAAATCAAGGACTTATGGAAATTCATCTCCATCTAAGTGGTGTACAATATAGTTGAAGAATATCTTTATAGTCTCAGGCTTCCCATAACAACTTTACTTTAGCTATACCTGTCAAGTGTTTAAATTTATCATTGAAATGCCCGTGACATGTAAGGACATGCCCGCATAATGAATGTATCAACAGTCATCTAGTAAATTCATAAAAGGTACGCATGCATCATTGCCAACATCACAATGTTGCTTCACTTTGTTTGTTTTTCTTTATCTAACCATACTGCTCCCCCTGAAACCTTTCTGGTTTGTTCATCTCAAGATATTTAATTTGTCTCACATATATATTCACAATCGATGAAAAGTAATATCAACCATTCACAAATGTATATTTCTGCAATCATATTGTAGTTAATTTCTTTCTGCATTTTACTTCATCTATTTCTATGGATGCCTGTGGGCATTTTTAAACATTTTGTGCATTTTTGTGGGAATTTGTTTGGACCTGCGTGCATATGTTTGAGTCCTGTGGGCATTTTATAAGGTAGTGCAGGCATTTTATCAATCCAACGAGCATTTTAAAACTAGCTGCGGGCATTTCTCAACAGGCTGCAGACATTTTTCCAACTCTTGTGGGAATGTGTGAGCATTTCTTAATAGCCTGCAAACATTTTCCAACTCTTGTGGGAACGTGCGGGCATATCCCTCTGAACTATGGCCATTTTATTCACGTTGTGAAAATTTCTCGGTGGCCAGACGGGCATTTCTTCACTTCCTGCGGGAATTTTTAGAGACTAAGATAAGTATTTTGAGGTCCTACGGGCATTTCTCTATTTCCTTGTGGGAATTTTTAACTAGCCGCGGGAATTTTTACTCTCAAGTGTGGGAATATTTGAGGCTTGAGGATATTATTGAGGATTGGATGGCATTTGTCTCCTCCACTTGCGGGCATATTGGGGACTGTGCATGCATTTTAATCGCATCTCCTTCACTCATGCATGCATTTTTCTTCTGCCTACGTGCATTTTCTGAAGATTGCACGCAAATATTGCATTATGCATGCAAGACTAAGATAAAATTCCCACAGCTAGTTAAACATGTCGACATGGCATTTTTCAACCTTTTGTGCATTTTTGCGGGAATTTTCCTTCCATATGCGGGAATTCTTTACATCAGCTGCGAAGATGAGCCAAAAATAGTTTTGAATACTTTTTTGTATTTTGCAAGACCCTTCCACTCCAAAATGCCTCTAAAACATACACTACAAGATGTTTTTATCATAGAGAAGCAGGTACAAGTTTCTCTTTTGAGTGTGCACCTTCTCTCCATAAAGATTCTTTCATTGACACAAATCCCAAGAGTCTTGACTGAAACCTATTTGCACATAGAGTAAATAAAATATAGAATTGTATAGACTGTATAAATGAAGCAAATAAAATAGGATCCCATTCTTCAGAACATGCATCACTCGTGGAAATTGTAAGCAAGTTTACTTATTAGGCATGCATTTTGCAATGGTTACAGTCATTTTTACTGGAGCCTACGTTTATGTTTGTATATTTGCAGGCATTTTGTAACTCTTTCTGCATTCTTTCACCCTTGCGTTGACCTTAAGATCCCTCATTAGATGCCATCCACCATATCGCTACCTTATATGACTTTTTTGGGAGTCCTTTGCTATCGTGTTTTATTGCAAGTTGGTCGTACTGCTATGCTACTACTGTTTTTTATTTGTGAGGGTTAGATGATCTATTTTGCAGTATTTTCTAGTTCTAGGTTATCTCCTGTCACAGGTATGTTGGTCTAATTGAGTCTCACGCAAGTAACCTAACGCTAAAAGGTTGAAGTCTGTTTAGAAGCATTTTTTCTAAGGATAAGGGAGGTATGCCCTAACATTTTATGTTGAGTTTATAATTGGTTCAGATATGATATATATTGATACTGTTATATATTGTTGTATTTCATTAACAACTTAGATCTAATATAGATTGCTACAATTATTACTGTTACTGTTTTAAGTACTTTAATGGTTATTGTAGCTCATTGTTTCTGGGGTATGTTGGACATGAAGGATATTGAGGTACGATTTTTCTATTCCAAAAAAATGACATAATTTTATTGTACTGTAGTAATACATACAACATGACAACTGTGCCATACCATTTTTCTTTAGAGGTCCTCTATCTTGTAGACCCAATTGATGAGGTTGTTGTTCAAAATATTCAGATGTACAAAGACATCATAGGTTTCTATGGAAAAATCTATATTGGGGCGTTGTGTGAGATTCCCAATAGATGTACATAAGGCATGCAATCCATGGCCAAAAGAGATGAATATTTTGAGGGATACACCAAGTTCAACAATATATTGGAGGTATCACGAAGATTGGAGGTTGGATCACAAGGTTATATTTTTTCTAAATGATAAACTCCCCACATCTGCTATGCCCTTGCTATCTGATCTCCTATTATTTCAATGATTATGGAGTTTAATAATAAATTATCAAATTCTTTTGTGCATTGACACAAGGAATATTACATAAGAACAACGTGTCACATTGTTTCAACTTTGAGTTGGAATATTTGAGAAAAATAATTATAAAATACAAATGACATGTTCTCAATGCCTAGATGAGAACATATGAAACAATAGTACACTGTTTGGAGAGGTAGACATATGTTCCCAACTCTTCCAGTAATTATATAAAATTTTAATCAACTTTGGTGTAATTTGCATGCAGAGTTGATGAATGTTGTCCAAAAATAGGAAACATTACAGGCTCTTCACGACTTGATAACATCAAAGTGGTACAGAGCATGGAAAAAGACACTGGAAAATATAATATTTAAATATGTAGAACTTTGTGTGGATATGAGGCATGGAAGTTTTGTAAAGGATGGATTTATTCAGCATCACATTGTATTCCAACAAGTGAATGTCAGTTCCTTGGAGGAGGTTCAAGCATTTCCTCCAGCTTTCTAGTGATAAGGCTGAGCAGGCTCAAGGTCAAGAACAAGCATATGAAGTTTCTGTTGATATTTAGGACTTAGAGGAGGAGAAGAGGCCAAAGGACTTGATGCTTAGTTATGTCATTGGAGAGAAAGGGAAGGACATGTCTGATCGTGAGTTGGTTACCCAATGGTTTAAGTTTCTCTACGAAACGTATAGGTCTGTGATTGAAATACTTCGAAACAATTCAAAGTTGGAGGTGTTATATGCAGTGAGTGCATGTTAAATGGTGTTAGAATATATGGAACATTTTATTACATTGGACAATTTTGTATTAATGGTTGTTAACTTATATTCCATTTAATTTTTTCACTAATAAATCCAAATAGGCAGCCCCAATTCTGGCAGTGGATGCACTGACAATGATTGATCCTAAGTTGTGTTGTTTTAGGAGCTTTACGTGTTTTTCTATGTAAATCTTGGTAGAGTTTGTTCTATATTTTCTATCCCAGTGACAGAGAGACACATACTGCACTCCTCCTAGCACATACAATAGATATAACAACTATTGCTTATAGAAATAAAAATACTTGCTTATTAGTTGATTATTAAAAATGTTATTGAATAAGGTTTTCATTTTAGTATGGCTAATTACAATCCTAATTGGAAGGACATATGACTGCACATAGAACCTTTCAGTTTTGTTTGCAATATAAACGAACAACAAAGTTTCATCGGATTTGTGAAATAATACACAATCACTTGATCAATTTGAATAAAGATAGGGATCAAAGAGACATGCATGATCTGAATCTACCTGAGAGTTTGTAGCTTTACCTTGATATAAGGTTTGAGCAACTGAAGGTTGCAACTGAGCTTGAGCTCTGGCAAGTTGGTGTGCTTATTTTTCTATATTTTTCCTTTGCCTTATAGTATTTCTTACGATGTATAGCATATGATGTGCAGGAATATTTTCGCTCTATATAAGATATTCATGGCCTTATGTGCATGGTCAATACGACACCTAAACCTCAAATGATGGAAATTTACTATTCAAATTTAACAAAGATATTATGGATATCATAAAGTCATTTGTATCATGCTTATGCATGGTACAAGCTCTATATCCTCCAGAAAAGATGCAATAAAAAATTGGCACATAAGGATTTGCAGTTGATGGCATCATTTGTATTGTTGGATACCATTTCTATTATGCCCTATGATTACAAACATGGGGCTCACTATTTTCAACTAGAGAATGAGAAGGAAAGGAGTTCAAGAATGGACAATCTTTTTGGATTTAGTTTGGACTCTAAAAAGGACACCAAAGAAGTGGCAGGGTATTTTAATGGAAGGGGTGCATATGTCATTGTTTGAGATGTTTGCATTTCTACAATTTTTTTCTGATATGTTAATGGTATTTTCTATTTTTATTTCAAGGATAATAGTATTATACTTTATGCTTAGTATGAGTTCTTTTCCATTATGTTTATTGACTTTATTTTTTTGGCGGTTGTCACGCTCAAAACTTCTTTCTAAATTAGTAAGTAATAGGTAAAAATATTGTTAAGAATTTATTGTTAAAACTGAAAGGCCTTGACCCTTACTTTAAGTTGCTAAGAAGTCAGAGCATACCTATTATTCTATGCACTTTATCTGCTTGTACAGTTGTGTGTTTTGACATGCTTCATAATTTGATTATAACTTAATAGAATGTGGTTCAATATCAGGATAATGTGTAACTACTTCCAACCCAAGGATTAGCTCCTACCCTTACTCATTCTTATGCACGGATACACAATATTTGTTGTGAATTCCAATTTAATAAAAAATACACAGAAAACATCGATATAACGATGAACGAAGACTTGGACGTTCAAGTTCTGCGACAGTAAGAGATGGCTATAGTGATGATCATCTGTCCCTTATTCGACAAATTCGTCTGTATGTATGTCGCTATAAAAACGTACTGGTGTTGCTATAGTGACACAGTGGCATTGCTATAGTGATGGAAAAGGACTTAGTTGCAATAAACTTTCATCACTATAGCGACGCATTGATGTTTCTATAGCGACAACTAGACGTCTCTATAACGACGATTGATCGTCGCTCCAGCATCGAAAATGACTTAATCGCTTCTTAGTTGCAACAAAATTTCGTGACTATAGTGAGGCATTGACGTTGCTATATCTACAACTAAATGTCTCTATAGCGATGAGTTTCTGTCGCTCTAGCAATGAAAAATGACTTAGGCATTTTTTTTTCCAAAACATTCCATCGCTATAGCGACTCATCAATTACCAACAAATTAACATCGCTATAACGACGAATATAAGTTTTTGTAGGAACGACCACACTTTCCATGTGTCATCCCTTTTCTGTCACCATAGCGTCGAAATGTTCTTAGTGTGGCTATTGCGACGAGAACTTTTCCACAAAAATACGGGATCTTGTTTGTCGCTATAGCGACGATTTTCCGTGGGAAAAAATTTCACATCTACTAGTGACATGTTCTAAGCAATTGGTCGTATCCACATACACAACATTGAAGTGGATCACTTTTTTATTTTGGCTTGTCTCCCATCATCCTAGTCAACTTAGTCACATCCTCTGGTGGCTGACTTTGCTGATTTCTAAAATGAGGAACTTTGAACCCATTCTTCCTTTGGTTAAGCCTCTCCTTTTTCTTGTCCTTCCATGTCTTATTGAAATTTGGCTTGCTTTTGTTTTAATCATAGTAATAATTTTCCTTTTTTATGGTCTCATCTAGAGTTTGAGGTTCATAGAACTCAATCCTATCTTTGCAGGAGTGAGGCAACCCACTTAGAAAATGTTGAATTTTACTTTATCATCCCTAATATACTTGAAATATATCAGTATCTCCAAGAATTTTATTTGCATACTATTCCATGTTCAATTTGCTCAATTTCAACTCATGGAAATAATTAATTTTTCCATCATATTACCTATCAGATAGGTACTTTTTCTTAAAGTATTTCTTAAATTGCTTCCACACAATATTCCTTTCATTGATCTCCTTGACTTGCCTAAGATGATACCACCATATCCATTCTCTTCCATTCATGTTGAATACAGCCACTCTTACTTTCATATTTCTTGAGTAGTCTTGAAATCAGAACTACTTCCTCATCCCAAGAAGCCTAGCCCCAACTTGTTGATTATATTTTACCCCACTATCAAATGTAAGAGGTTTGACTTTCCTAAATTCTCAATGTAAGTTGCCCGCGGAAGACCTTTTCCTTTTCTTCTTATGAGATGAAGAGCTTGATCCTTCAATGGAATCCTTAGAGTCAGATGACTCACTAGAATAGATTTCTGGAGTACATGTTCTGTGTCTAGAAATCCTTCTTGAACTATGGGACCTCTTATGAGAATGCCTCCTTGAGATACTCCCACTCTATTATTGTTTTTCAGAGTGGTGTCCAAAGTTAATTTTCCTTTGAATATATATGTTAAACTTTGAAGCATACCTACATTCAACTCATTCTATTAGTCTTGAGCTTTAATCAACCTTTCATTGTTTGCTCTACAACTCTGCAATGTCACCCTTATGATTCTCATGATTTCTGCAATGTCTAGAGGAGTCACTTGGTTTCTCCTACCATTGGATTATGTCCTATCATTCTCAACATGTATGTTTTCTCCCATGGAATTTGTCTCGACTTTCCAAATTGAACTATATTAAGTGATACCTTAACCATCTCTGATACAATCCTGAATTTGCAAAAGTGTTCGTATCAACACATTTGTTAGATTTGTTGAATTCTAAGAAAAATAAAAATCAATTTTCATGTATGATGGAAAATACCCATATTGATAATTTTGTCAAATGATGGCTACATGCATTTTTATGATCAAATTACATAAGCATATAGATCACCAATTTAGAATTTGACTCTACACAATTGTTCTCCTATGGATAAGCTTACCAACAACTATAAGTATGCCCCTTTCTGATTCCTAAGCAAAAAGTTACCACCTATCAAAATTTCCAAATCTGCCTAATTTTTTGCACTTTTCCTGTAGGTGCATTTTAATTCCAAAAGCCAACTTCAGACACATGTAGAAGATAATATACGGAGAACTAGAATAATTGTTCTACTGGCCTAGATAGTATATGTGACCAGGATTAGTCAACAACTTTACTCTCTCTAATATGATGCGCTTGTCATCTTTTATATAATTATGGAATTGACAACTTTTATACTTTTCCACTTTCTTCGAACTTGAATTTTGTAGTTCTATAACACCCCCTCATAATCCACAACTTTCCCAATTTTATATTGTTCTAGTAAATGTGGTTAAGATCTATATTGAACATTTTTATCAAAAAAAAAAGAATGATGGTCAAGGGGGCTTTCCCCCTTTTAAATCCTTCAATTTCGTGCAATCTGCCACATAAGAATGATGTCATTTTATGTTGACACAGTGGACTAATGACATGCACTGAAACATGCCTTCTGAGGTGTCAGACAAGTCCAACCTATCACCCCATGATGTGGCCATTTCATCCCCACTCGCTGCCAAGTTACCATACCACTTGACCTTGGGATTCGATGGGATCCCGCTACAAAAAGTGGTAATGGTTCTCCATGAAAGTGGTTTTGGAAAATATATTGGGGATTATTTGATAATCAAAAGATGATGTGTGCCCTGGGCGGTTTGGGCCCAACGACTCGCCCATCCCCTATTAACCAATGCACAAGTTTCTAAGCCGTTATGAGCCACGATTGTTGATATTCCGTATCATACAATAGTTATATCTCCATCCACATATGGCTAACCATCACACAAGTTATCGATGTGCTATCAACTGCAACCGTTGATCTTATCTTATGCCTAACGGTTAGATATTCATCGCCTCCACACTCCATCATGGGAAATCACCTTTATGTGGGCTCGATGTGGTATGTCCACATTATACCTTCCAATCGCATGCTCCTCCATGTCATGGATACTTCCCATGTGGCTCCTCCATGTCACCCATCTAGGTGGCATGGGTGGACCCACTTAAATTACCAATTTTTCTAAAATTTCAAAACTGTGTGAAATTCTATTTCACTGCTAAACCTACGAATTTTGAAATTTCCTTTAACCAATCTACCTCTCAAGTTGGTGAGCCATAGATCTAACCTGCGGTTTGGTTAGAATACCATTTAACAATTGAAACCATGAGTTCTCATCGAATTCTTTCATCTACAACTCATATTTTTTCCTGTATTTGTGCATTTTTTACCCATACAACTCCAATATTGCAACCAGAAAGCTATGATACCACTCTACAGTGTCCCCTTCAACCAATCTAACTCACAGGAGAGGACATTGACTAAATCACAGCCTCTAAATTTTTCCCAGTGGACATATTACAAATTCATGACATTTAAAATATGTGTGCAAATACATAATAAAAATACACAACATAATTAAAAGTATATCTACACATGCATGCATGCATTTACAAGCTTAATCATTATAGGCACTAATTAAAACATTGTAGATTGAAATACAAAAAAAATATGCTTATCTTTAAACAAGAAGATCCAAGCAACTGACTGTGTAAGAGCGATTTTCCACCCAACCATAGGAATTCTATCCAAGATATACTATTTTTTCTAAGAGGCCGCCCCCAAGCCGAGTTATGAGGTCACTGGGGTGAAGGAAACACCTACATGCTTCTCTTTTATCTCACAACCCATTATGTTCACTATGCTTGGCCAAAATCTCATCCAAAGTTGTATAGGGATATCACTAAGTCATCACAATCATGTAACTCCTTCCAACTTCCCCACACAACACAAGGAAGGCATTTTCATTCACTGATCCATAGTTCCCTTAGGAAATCCAATCCTTATAGTGCTTACTAGTGTGTGCAGTAAGAGTCCAACCTATTGTATGCTATTAGAAAACCTCTTACAAAATTAATTCATGGATTCTCAAGCATCCAAAAGGAACAAAACACAATGGGTAAAGGTTCCTACCTTGCCAAACCTCTATGCTCACCTACAACCATCTATTTCCCCTTCAAATCTACAACTTTCTCCCCAAGTTTGAATTTCTAAGTTAAACACAGCCTAGTAATGGTCACAAACAACAATAGGGAACTCTAAGTAATGTAGAAATCCACATGAGAGAATGATGAAAAGAGTGTTGACTCCAAGGAATATGAGATGATAGTGAAAATACAACTAACATAACTTCTGACCATAGAAGAAAAAGACTCCTGACAGCTAACAAGACTGTCACCACCCCCATCTTTCAATAACTGCATGAAGTGACTTTTCCCACCAACCTCACACATGCATTCAATGACTCGGTTTAATAATCAAGATGGAGTAATTGCCTCATTTAAAACATGTGGAAAATTTTGGATGAGTCCTAAGTTTGACACTTTGGAGCAAAGAATTTAGTTTCTCACATGCCCCCATTCTTCTTCCCCTCTAGTAGAATCATAGCTCCTCTAGTGTGCTCTAGTGCTCCTTACACAACCATCTTGGACCATTTTATTAATTTTCCAACGTAATATTTACATATATTTTGTATTGACATGATAAGCCAACTATATGATCCAAATATAAATATATACACCATACATGCATAGTCATTCACTAGTTGGTCCTTAGCCTTGAGCTCCGCTCTAGAAATTTAAAGTAGTATTTTTACATCATTTACATAATTTGATTAAATACATTCCAAATCAAAAGTAAGAATATTACATCATAAAAAAACAAGAATTATCAAATACACACAAATTCTACTAAATAGTCCCATAAATTCACGACTTTCTTTAAATTGAAAAATATTTTATAAATATAAACATTTTAACTAACAAATTTTAGTAAATACTACCATAAATTCACGTTTTCTTTGCAAATTATTTTATAAACAATAAACATTTTAACCAACTTTACTAAGTAGGAAAAAAAATAAGACTTTACCATAACTTTTATAAAATCAAATCCAAAACATATCATGTAAAATGGTACGAAATAATACCAACAACTACATTCTAAACAAAGCTATACACAAATAATGAAAAAAATACTATTCACAATAGACATATATATTAATTCACAATGGACATATACTGCTTTTAAAAGAAATTTTGAATTCCAAATCATAACTATACAGCGACTTAAAAAAAAAAATTGAATCCCAAATCACAACCATACTTTTTATTATCATTATGATGTTATTCCAAATCACAACCATTCAATGCAAACCCTTTTTTGGTATGTCATTCCAAATCACAACCATGCCATTTTTTAGAAATTTACTTTATTATGTTACACTTACTACTTTTAAAAGAACTATGTAATTTCAAATCATAGCTATTGAATTTTTTTGGATTTATTTTTGTTATTAAATGTTAATTTTATTGCGCCGAAGAAGGGCTCTATAGCTCAGTATGAGGGAGATTTTGTAACGTTTGTGGATAAGGGAGATCTTGTAACGTTTTTTCAGCAGAAAAATACCAGATCCTGTTATTCATTAGAATCAAAGATCATCATATACATATAGACAGACTCCATAGATTTGATTCTATGGGATTCTCTGGACTCAATGAGTCTCCTTCATCATATCATGGGCAGGGGAAAACAGCCTGTTTTGTAGCAGGCTTTTATCATCACTCCTGTATGAATAGGTCAGATTTTAATCAAATTCCTGATAAGAGCAGAAATAACATAAAAAATGAACATAAGAAGATGGCAGAACGTCTATTTATGGAAGAGCTTAGATCCCTGCTTAAAAACCTCAAAAATGTGCTTAAAGGGTCAGCACACACTAATATAACTGGAAATTACCATGTTCTGCAATCATGTCCAGGAGATGTTCCTGGAAAATCCCAAAGCCTGATTCAAGAGAGAGGGCAGATTTAGAGAGACTATCTACAATCTGATTATGCTCACGATATATGTGTTTCATGATCATATCCGAAAACAAAAGGAGTAAATCTTTGACATCATCACACCAATGGTTCAGATGTGGTAAGTTTAGTGTGCATTTTCCAGATGCCCATGATATGATGACAAGGGAGTCTCCAAAAACAGAGTGAAGAGGTATTCCCATAATCTTTGAGGCAGAGAGAAGAGCCCAAAGTGCCATCAGCTCTGATTTTGTGTTTGTACTCCTTCCGCAGCCCATGGAGAAGTGTAAACTGTGGGACTTATTCAAAAACAAAATGAATCCTGCCCCCCCTAAGTTCTTGGCGGCTACACCATCGAAAAACCCACAAGGAAACTCCATCTTTGGAGGCTGCCCGATCATTCTATATTTTTTCTTTTTAATAGGCACAGGGTATGTATGGAACAACGTGTCTATATGATGAAGGACTGGATACACCACAGAAGTTATCCCCTCAAAGATACATAAATTCATGTGCTTCCAAATTGCCCAGAAAGTGAAGAACGATAGATATAACTTTGGGTAGTCCAGAGAATGATTTCTAACCCATAGTTCTAGAAACAGCCGAACCGAGGTTCCATAGAAAGCTCTTTTAAAGGAACCGAAGTTAAAATGATCATATACAACATCACACACATTCATTGAAAATTGACAGTCCAAAAATAGATGCTGAGCCGTTTCATCCTTCTTTTTGCAGAGCTGACAGTAGCTAGGACCCTGTAGACCTCTTTTGATGAACTGGTCCCAGGTCAAAACTTTATTTCTAATGAGAAGCCAGGTGAAGCATCTTAATTTTTCTGGTATATTGAATTTCCAAAGAACCTGAAAAACATCAGAAATATCCATGACAGGCTCTTTTAAATGGTCCACCATACAATCGTATGCCCGAGCCGCGGTGATAGGACCTGTACAATTCCTATAAGTCCAGAGAAAGTGATCAGGAGAGGACTTGAGCCGTATCCTCCCATACTCCAATCCTCTGACATAATTATTCCAAAGAGAATACCAAATACCACCAAGATCCAAATCTACAGCAGTGAGCCAATAATTCCTTGCTTCATTGGAATAATTCCTGGCTTGGGCGAGAGTTGTAATACCGTAATCTTCCAGATAGATACGGAGGTCATAAGGCAAAACAAAGTTGGATCCCATACCTGAGATTGGGTCCACACCGATTTTAATGCTTTCACCATCACCTGTCATCCAAATAAGTCCCTTTCCAAGCCAAGAGATGGTATCTATGAAGCCTTTCCAAATAACAGATACACCCGAAGCAGTAAAAGCTTTTTCACGTATCCATGACAGAACATTATCCTTCTTCAAATATTTCACAGAGATTACTTTAAACTAAAGACATTTTCCGAACAGGGCATGCCAAAATGATTTGATTCTTAAGGAAGAGCTGAACCAATCTAGATTCTTTATACCCCAGCCACCTTAGAGATCTTGTAACATTTATCCATATTGCGTCGCCCATATTGTTGAGTATGGAAGAGATGTTGTAACGTTGGTTATTAACCAACGTAGATCCAAATCCTAGGCTCTATCAAGTGTCGAGATGGATCAAATCTCTCGAGGTGCAAACCTCTTTTTAGGTATCCATTGATTTGATTCAAACCAAAAAACAAATCTTTTTATTTAAGGTTCACATATAATTTTATTGTTATTAATATTTGATATTATTTATGGCCGACATATAATGTTTTTTATTATTTTTTATTCTTTTTATTTACGGTTCACATATAATTTTATTGTTATTAATATTTGATATTATTTATGGCCGACATATAATATTTTTTATTATTTTTTATTTTGTTAGGAACGAACATTGCATCATTTCTCCACACATGGTTTTAAAACCATATGCAAGGCCTTCCTACAATCATGGGTTGTTTAGGAGGCCTTGCACATGGTCTTAAAACCATTTGCAAGGCCCTCCTAAACCATGGGTTGTTTAGGAGGCCTTGCACATGGTTTAAAAAGCCTTCTAAACCGTGTACAATAAAACCATGGGTTGTTTAGAATGCCTTAAAACCATGTGCAAGGCCAACATTTTTTTGCAAATAATTCAATTTTGTGTTTTTTCTTGACCGTATATTTTTTTACAGATAATTAAATTTTTATTTTTTTATTGTTTTGTTAGGTAGGAAGATTACAACATCTCCCCCATATTAGATTGTTTTTCTGGCCGACATTTATTTTGGCTTCTTAGAAAATTTATTTTTTATTAATAAGAATAACGTTAAGAAAGTGATATTATTTTTTATTTTGTGTTACAAAATCTCTCCCATAATATTCACTATCACTGTTATTTTTTGCCCACATGTTATACTGGGTTGTAAAGTGCCTCTCCGCGCAACAAAATAACAAAAAATAAAAATTTTAATTATCTACCAAAATAAATGCCAACCACAAAAACAACTTAATATGGGGGAGATGTTGTAATGTTCCTACCTAACAAAACAATAAAAAATAAAAAAATTAATTATCCGCCAAAAAAAATGTAGATGAGAAAAACAACACAATATGGGGGAGATGTTGTAATGTCCCTCCCTAACAAAATAATAAAAAATAAAAAATTGAATTACCGGCAAAAAAAATGTTGGCCTTCTGCATGGTTTTAAAACCATGTGCAAAGCCTCCTAAACAATCAATGGTTTTATTGTACATGGTTTAGGAGGGCCTTGCAAATGGTTTTAAAACCATGTGTAAGGCCTCCTAAAAACCCATGGTTTTATTGTACATGGTTTAGGAGGGCCTTGCAAATGGTTTTAAGACCAAGTGCAAGGCCTCCTAAACAACCCATGGTTTTAGGAGGGCCTTGCAGATGGTTTTAAAACCATGTACAGGGAAGATGTTGCAATGTTCCTTCCTAACAAAATAAAAAATAATAAAAAATATTGTATGTGGGCCATAAAGAAAATTAAATATTAATAATAAAAATATTATAGGTCGACCTTAAATAAAAAGATGTGTCTTTTGGTTTGAATTAAATTGATGGCTATATATAGGACACACCAAAGCTAATGACTCTTTGAATGCAATACTTAAAAAAAGTTTGCATCTCCAAAGATTTGAACTCTTGAACTCTTGACGCTTGATAAATTCTAAGATTTAGATCTATACAACTATTAAATATTAATATTAATAATCCAAAATTCACATTCTCATTTGAAAAACTAACCATTCGAGTTCCATTATATACCATTTTCATTAATTCAATTTTATTAATGGATTATCCACTTACCTTTTGTTTGATCACTAGATTTAAAGGTTGTTAAATTTAGTTTAATTGCTAGGTTTATAAACGGTATGATGTCTGCCATCATTTAGAAATAAATAGTTTTTATTACTTCACTCTTTAAGCTTATCAATCGCCTTAATTTCATATATGCATGTGTCAAAATAGTTTTTCTGATTTCACTATGCCACGTATAGGGCACTTAGAAAACATCAATAGAGGTGTTTTAAATTCAGCAACATCGAGAGTGTTATTTGAATTTCTTTTTATGTGGTTATTTAAAAAATAATAATTTTATGTTATTTAGGTAGTCTAAAAATTGGACTATTTGGGTAGGAATAAAGTGAAATGAGAGAGTAGCCCCAAGGGTTAACTCAATTGGTAAGACGTATGCACACTCTCTCGGTTTGGGGGGGGTTACGGGTTCGAGTCTTGAGTCCTCTGGGGTTAGGCCTTCTGCTAGGATGGCCGGCGGTTTACCACCTTTACCATCCACGAATGTGGGGAAGTATTGCTGGGTTTCCCGTGGATCTTTCCATCTGAAAAAAAAAAATGAAATGAGAATTTTTCAAAATCCAGGTTATAGCTATTAATTTTTGGAATTTTGGATGCTTCCGAGGTTTTAGAGGGTGTTGAATTTATTTCTACTATCCAAATTGCAATTAAAACAGAGTTGATATTGTCATATTGATATGGTAGGTAGAATTCTTAGACTACTCCTATGTTATTAAATTCATGTGGCTCATAACTTATACAAATAAAATAAAAAAATTTAATTCTTTTTTATGTAAGTCCATAAAATAAAAGTTAAAACCAGCATAGATTTATTAAGCAATTAGATAGATCTATTAACGAGGTAGATGGAGCCAATTTTTTGAGGATTAAGTTTGGCGGTTTACCACCTTTACCATCCACGAATGTGGGGAAGTATTGCTGGGTATCCCGTGGATCTTTCCATCTGAAAAAAAAAATGAAATGAGAATTTTTCAAAATCCAAGTTATAGCTATTAATTTTTGGAATTTTGGATGCTTCCGAGGTTTTAGAGGGTGTTGAATTTATTTCTACCATCCAAATTGCAATTAAAACAGAGTTGATATTCTCATATTGATATGGTAGGTAGAATTCTTAGACTACTCCTATGTTATTAAATTCATGTGGCTCATAACTTATACAAATAAAATAAAAAAAATTAATTTTTTTTATGTAAGTCCATAAAATAAAAGTTAAAACCAGCATAGATCTATTAAGCAATTAGATAGATCTATTAACGAGGTAGATGGAGCCAATTTTTTGAGGATTAAGTTTTTATTAATCTTAAATTTTTAGGTCGATAGAAGTTTTATTTGAGATTTGGGGTGGACTATGCTCTGCTTTTTCATCTATGGATGAGGATGAGACAAGTGCGCTCTCGAGATTGATTCTATGAAAGTTGTTCAAAATTGGAAATAAACAATTATAAAAAAAAGGAATATAAAAAATAATCGGTAACTAGCCGATGAATGGATACCTGGCAGCAGTGCATGGACAATTCATTGTTGATAAATAGATAACCAACATATCATGAAAGATAACTAGAAGAGTGTTAGATAAAAAGAAAAAAAATATAAAAAATAATTGATAGTTGATGAATGGATAACATGAAGAATGTGGGTGATAACATGTAGCTAAGCATGGATAACTCACAGTTGAACCCGTTTAATTAGAAGAATATGAGGGATAAAAAAATATTTCTAAACTTTCTTCTATTCTATAACTCCCTCAACCATTTGATCCCAATTGACGTGAACCAACCACAAACTATGTGGGTGTGCAAGTTTACATATCAATAAAAAATTCAGGCTCAATAAATTGGATCTCTGTGTACTTAATTAATAGATATGTTATGTTATATACAACAGAATAATATACAGATTTTAATTTCTTCTTTTAATGTGTAAACTCATCTTTAATCTCTGTTTATCTTGAATTTCTACATGATATCAAAACAAATACTTCCTACCTTATTGTTTAATAAATTGAGCCACTTCTCCATAGGACTATGTTAACATTGACCTTTCAACAAGATTGTGTTGATGTTGGCCTTGTTGCAAATCCAGTAACCTGCAGTAGCCGTTTTCATATTAAAGTCTTTGGTTATTGTAGATATGGTATATATCTACAACGCTTTGGTGAGACCACTCTTCCATATGTGCTTCCTCAGATCGTGCCTTTGTTAAGAGTGTGTGCCACTTCTGTAGGGTATCATAGGTCTGGAAGGCTCCTTTTGTGGCAATTCCTTTTTACAGATCGTGGTCTTATAGATCTACACCCTTTTTTTATTTTCTTGACCATTTATGTATTTGAGGGTAGATCTACTTAAAGGCCACTGGCTATGCAAAGCGTTTACCTCTCTTCATCGCTAAATAAAATCATATTATCTTCTCCATCGGTCCTTAGATCATTCATATTAGCTACGAACTCTTTCAGATTTGTTTGCCAGTCTTATACCTAGATCATGCTTCTCCAGGTGGATTGTGTGCCAATGTTCCAATTGGTTTGTATTTTGGATCTGTCTCAGATGGTTGTGCTCTAACTGGTGCTTTATGGATGATTGTAGCCTGGCTATCCATGATCCTTTATTAATATTTTTTAATGTTGAAGCTCATTTTGATTAGAATTAAATTGTACCGTTCATTTTTTTTGTAAATAAAAAGATTATATTACTTCAAAACCAACCCAAATACATATCGCTCTTTTTCAGAGTAGCGTAGTTTCAGCATCACTAGCCTTTTCCAGCATTACATACATTCTAAAAAAACTCATATTGTTTTGAATAGACTCCCAAAAAAGAAGATACTTCCTATCCTTAATTCTGGTATAAGATATGACTACTATACTAATACAATAAGAGAACACGAAAATAACTTTGCACACAACCATTATCTAAAACTCAAACCGGGTTCTTAGAGTGGTCCCCCAAATTGGTTGTTTCAGCAACATTCAGCTCGATTCTCTTAGTCAGCTTCGACGCTTCATTTCCATCCTGCTTCGATTCCCCTCTTTGGCACAACTTCGTACTAGGACCTACGGTCTCCTATTTTCACCTTCATGGATCATTTAGGGTCCATTCCAGGGAAATGCAAAGGAATCCACACACACACAGATGGGTAACCAAAAGCAACACTATATTTGAGCACCTCCTCGGGCAAATTTCCCTCGGCCGGAGTAGAAAAAATAGAAACTTCACAAAGAAAATGAGTGGAGAGGGTGAGAAAATCCCTCGGGTATAAGGTCTAGGAAGCCATAATTGCCACAATCGTTCTGTAGTTTCCCTCACCCGCAAACGTACCAATCATGAATCTTAACATCATACCTAGATTAATTACCAGATCTAGACACTGGTGCGAATCCGACCTCCATCTCTTTCCACGCTTGTTCTCATACCCTTTAGTACCCAATTCTGCAATAAGGTAGGTTATACTTGTCGTATTTCACATAATTAGTCTTGGTGCGATGACAACACAGCTAGGATCTCTGTTTTCCTCCTGTCACCATCCTGGGAAGTCTGACCACTACCTTTGACCTCTCATTCGGTCGCTCCTCCAGAAAATCATGGCTCCTCTATCCCATAGAGAAGTCGTATAGGGGCATTTGTCCAACAAGTGCTCCTTATTTTCTTTACTATTGAAGCACAAAACACATTGGGAGGGACCATGAATCCGTCATTTGCTTATATTTTCCCCAGTCAAAATCCTGCGCTTAACAACCAACCAGTACAAGATGGCAACATTTGGCCATGGATTTGTATCCCAGATCTTTTTCCAAAATTCTTCTCCAAACTTCTCATTGCTAGTGTGTATATCATAGGCTTCTTTAATGATAAAAGTGCCTTTCTGTTTGTATCCCCACCTCAATTTATCCAGCCCCATCTTAATATGGATGAATCTCTCCTAGAGAGCTTCCCGGAGGGAGAAAAGATCATCTTCGGTGGTTAGACCTTCCATCCATACCTGGTTTGACCATTTCCTTTTATACTCCAAGGGGGGATCCTCCCAGTAGTGGCCCTTCTTCCATCCCACTGGCCCTGAAAGTCTGCCATCTAGGATCCTCTCCCATTTTGGGGAGTTGATTCCAAGAATTATCCCAGAAATTGGCAAACTCACCATCACATATTTCCCAAACGCTATGCTCCTGGACAAGCTTTCGGCCCGATTGGGATTTCATCCATATATGAGATCTTGGCCTCTCCTCATTGTATCTAATCAGGTGTGCACTTGTTGTTGTATCTAATAATTAATTCTCTAATTAACATTAATTATTTTACACTGAAAGGGTACAGGTAGAGAAATAAAGCTTAAGCACTAAATAAGACAACTTCCATGGTTGTGAGTGGAGCCAGGCCTGGAATGTAAGGCGGTAAGAAAGCATTTAATAAGCACCTAATACAACATTTAATGTTACAACTTCTAGGATATATATTGTTGGATCTAATCCAACCGTTCAATAAAAATATGTCATAAATTTTTATATTTGAAATTCCAAACTTGAATGGAACTTAAATGTTTATATGATTCTATACCAAAAACAAGTAACATGACACAGAGTATTTTTTTCAAGAAGTAAAAGTTTAGTTCCTTGGTATTCAATGAATCAAAGGTAAGAATATTGCAGTTCAATGATACAAGGTATCATATCCTGCTTTACACAAAAATATTGATCCCGAAAAAGATCAACCATTACAAACAAGATAACTATCTAGCTCGTCTTCATAAATAAAAAATATACTCCAAGTGTACTACTAAAGGACACAAGACCAATGATACAAATTATCAAGTCCGACTAAACATCAAGATCTTAAACCCAAAAAGAGGTGTCAATATCCATCCCATCTACAAGAAACAAAAAAATCATAATCAAAGATAAGCTCCAAGTGCACTACTAGAGGACATAAGTTTTAGTCCATCAGTAAAAAATCAGGATAAAAACAAAAGAGGAGTCCATCAAAAGAACTGGAGAGTATCCTAAAAAATTCTCTCTTCCTCCGTAAACTTCAAGAAGGAAACGTACCTCTATTCCAAGAGCATAGATTCCTTTGATAAGCCATCAACAATCATGTTATGCTCCCTATAAACATGCTGAAATTTAAGAGAGAAAAAAGGAACTTTTAATTGCTTCAATTCATGCAAACCAGTGATCAAGGTCTAATACCATAAGGCCATATACTGAATTTTCCTAGTTTATGATAACTTTGGAGTCCCCAAAGATATTTAACACTGGAATCCCAATAGTTGTAGAAAATTGCAGAAGAGTCTAGAGTGCCAGTAGATCAACACACGTATTAGTGCTGACCGCACATCCCAATTTCAAATGATAGAAATGAATGTGACTAATGAAAATAATTATGCCAACACCGCCCATACCTTGAGATGCTGCAGCACCAAACAATTCGATCACATAATTGTAAACATGAGCTTGTCCAATAACACGCAATGGTTTGGGAGAACAAACACCATGAATTCGTTTTAATAAGCCAATAGTGCCATAACACACATACTTGATATCAGGTTCCTTCTCTTCAAAAATACTTCTATTGCGGGCACTACAAATTTTCATAACATGAAATATAGGAAGGTATAACTGGTTGTGAACATGCTTAAACCCTATACTCATATTTTCCAACAATGTTAGTGTCTTCCAATCAAAATTTGTTTCCAATAATAATGCTAAAGAGTTTCTAATAGCGTGAGAAAATGGACAGACCACAAAGATATGGTCCACTGGCTCCTCCTCTGACTTGCACATGCAACATCTGTTAGGTCCAATCCATCCCCTGCTTGATAAATTTTCCCAGGTGCTAATACGGTATTCAACATAGAGCCAAATAAAACATTTTAACTTGATCGGTACATGTCAATGCCAAAGTTGATGGTATCTCCATCCTTTTAATTCTTCCAAACTTGAAAGAACGATAAACTCATATACTAGATTTGTCGTTACTTGTTCATTTCCTTTGTTAAACATCCAAGTCAAGTTGTCCTTCTGGTCAGTAAGTATGATACCCCCTTGGGATAAGTCACTTGTAAAATGAGCCCATTCTTCCTTCTAAGGACCAACCAGTTCCAGATCCTCCACATTCATCCATTAAGAGTTTGAATAGGATCCTTCTCCCAAATTGCGAGCATGATTAAGGGAAGTAATTCCATAATCATTTAAGTACGAAAGCATTTCCAAAGAGAGTGTATAATTTGAATTCATTCCAACAATTAGGTCAACCCCCAGCCTGATAGAACAACCATTCCCAAATTTCCATCCCATCACTCTATTGATCCATGAGAGCACCCTGAGAAAGCCATTCCAGATATAAGATTTTTGTTATACAGACTTCAACTCCACTCTAAGTCAACTTTCGATAGATGTATTATGAATATATTTATCCTGAATCACCTGGTTCCAAAGATTAATGCTACCGAGTGTAAGCCATAATCTCTTCAGCCTGAGAGAGATACTGAACCAATCTAGATTCTTAATATTCCATCCCGCAAACACAAAAGGCCTTGAGATGGTTTGTCAATCTACCAAATGAATCTTGAGCTTAGTAGCCGATCCACCCCAGAGAAAAATAAAGATAGACTGTCGAAGTATCTTTAAAATAGTTTTAGGGATCTTGGCCAAATAGAACCAATACACCAGAATTACACACAAGACCGATCAGATGAGAATCAGCCTGCCACCCAGAGATAAGTACCAAAATGACCAATTACTGAGTCTCCTTCCAAATTTTTTGATAATCCAACATCAATCGTTGACAGAATCATTCAAAGGTTTTAACCAACAACCCAAGTATTTAAAGCCATTTTCGATAGGATCCATTTTGTAAGGGAGAATGGCGCTAATGTTGTTCATTACATCCTCATTCAATTTATTGCGGAGAAAGGAATATTTCTCCAAACTAATGGTCATCCTCGAAGCTGAACAAAAAATATTGAGTTTTGACTTGTAATCCTGCCATTCCTCAATTGTTTTGATCCCAAACAAAACCACATCATTTACAAAGAGTAAATGTGTTATGGAAAGTGAAGGAGAAAAATGGATACCTTTAATATGTCCTTTACTCTTTGCTTCACCAATCAAGAGACTGAGTCCATCAATCACTATAAGGAAGAGAAGTGCCGACAAAGGGAAACCTTGTCTTAAGCCCTTGAAAACGTTGAAGAAACCAGATGATGATCCATTGATAAGAACCGAGAAATTAACAGATGAGACACAACCCATCAACCAGTTAGCAATGTCCACTGACAAACCCACTTGAAGTAAATGAGGTGCAAAAAGGTCCAATTTACCCTATGAAAAGATTTAATGAGGTCCATTTTAAGTACAAGGGCCTCCAACTTCTTTAATTTGATGGTGTTTAAAATTTCCTAAGAAATACCCACCACCTCAAGAATTTTCCTATTCTTAATAAAATCAAATTGTTCCTTTGAGATTACCTTGGCCAATACATGAATAAATTTTGTGATAACCATATAGATTAGATTACACAGTGATATCGGGTGAAAGTACTCAAGGACCTTGGACTCTCACATTTCAGAATGAGAGTAAGGAAGGTGGAGTTTATAGAATGAAGAACCAGATCCTCCCACCGAGACTGTTCAATAGCAACAACTAAATCATCACTTACCAGTTCAAAAAAAGACAGAAAAAATTCTACCGTCCAACCATCTAGACCGAGACTTTTGTCCTCTTAAAACTCTTCAAACCCGACTCTAACACCTCCATCACAACCTCCATTCCTGCAACTACAACATCCTCAGGAGAGAAAAAAGTGGGAAAAATCTTAATGACCTTAAGCTGGTCCAAGATAAGAGTGTTACCATATTCCTTGAATAGGGTGTATAAGCGTTTTTCAGCTAGTTATTTAAACTGAACTTGATCACGAATAGTAATACCATCATCATCCTGTAGATCCCAAATAGAATTTCCATTTCTCCTTGAGTTTGCGAAACTATGAAAGAAATTTGTGTTGGCACCCCCTATTCAATCCATATAGCTTGGCTTTTAAGTCTCCATGTCAATACCTCATGAGCCAAAAGTTTCTATTTCTGAGAATTAAGGGTAATAATCTTATTAGCATCCTCCCCAAAAAGAATGCTAGAAGGGGAGAGAAGAAATAAAATTTAAATCCCCTAATCAATAGAAACCATATCCAATCCCTGCCTCTTCTTCTTATTATTTTCCTAGATTTTAACAACTTGTTTCATGCGCTTTAATTTAAACACTAAGCAGGTTGTATCTTCCCCTTCCATTTGCGGGACCTCTGCTGACCAAGAGTGTCTTACAAGATGGGAAAAGTCCTCCTCCTGAATCCAAGCGCGATTGAACTTAAAGGGAAAATTATGTTTGAAAGACGAGTCGCCCCACTCGAAACAAACTGAAAAGTGATTGGAGATTTCTAAGGGCATGACCTAAGTTTTGTATCTATTGAAGAGCAGGATCAATGATTCGAAAGCTAGGAACCGATCAAGACGCTTGCTAACCCCCTCTTCTCCCAATCCTCCATTCCTCCAAGTTAGGCCCAAACACGAAGGAAATAAGTCCACCATATTTGTACGAATCAATAGTTGGGAGAAGAAGGTTGAGAGGGGATCAATACAAGCCTTTAAGCCCCAATTCTCTACATCAGATAAGATAAAATTAAGGTCTCCAACAATAACGATGATGGCACGTAGCTGGAACAACAAGAGGACCTTGAATTAGACGAGGGTACGAATCCAAGTGTGGCAGAAAATAGGTTGTTTATGACTGGTTTTGGAGGTAAAACCTTTAAATTATCTATATATATATTTGTTTGTTTATTTATTTATTTTGTACATAAATATACATACTCCAATATATACATATACACCTAGGCATAAAATATATCTAATATTACATAGGCATATTGCACATATATTTATTGGTTTTTATTATAGATCGTGCTGAAAACAATTGAATGTTGTATATGCCATTTTACACAATTTTTTATAGGATAAATAATATGTATTCAGTAATACTCTATTTAATGTTGATAATAAATATACATACTCCAATCTCTTCATATGTACTGAGGCATATAATATATCTAATATTACAAAGGCATATTAATCAATATACATACTCCAATAGTCTGCATATGTACATAAGCATAGAATATATCTAATATTACATAGGCATATTGCACATATATTTATTGGTTTTTATTAAAAAGTTCTGGTGAAGACAATTGAATGTTGTATATGCCATTTTACATAAGAGAATTTATGATGAATAATATGTATTCAATAATAGTCTATTCAATGTTGATAATAAAAGCTAAATAGTAAAATTTAAATCTAACATTCTAAATATTAATATTAGATTTAAATCTAATAATATATATCCAACAATAAAGTTACTGCTACTACGCATATTACTGGCTTTGGAACAAGATCATACAACAGTACATACTCTCCTGCAAGATGACAACAATACAACAGTTAATTCTATGTTGCATGTGGATCATGTTGGCTAATTAAGCGTTGTCCAACTTGCACTAAATGCAGAGCTCTCAATAAATGTTGAGCTCTTATTAAGGAGAACCTGTAGATATTAATGGAAAGTTCATGTAGACGTACGTTGATTTTGGTACAAAGTTTTCCAATTAATTACACTGTTATGCGTTTTTTATGTGAAGGTTGTTTTGAAAACCCTAATCAAGTTCGTCGTCCATCTGGCCAATAAAATACCAACACGTATAAAATCCCTGGATCCATGTCATGCATTCTCTTTTTCAATTCTACAGGGAGTGTCATATTTTGGACATCGTAGACTTCATTTTTGGGAATGTCACAACACTGTTTCAAATCTGCACATTGGTTCTGAGGAAAACCGGTGAAAATTAAAAAAATGTAATCACATCACAGGGAAGATATGATTACAACCAAACAAAAGAACCTCAATTCATAGATGCAATATTGCTGCTGATGCAGACCTTGTTCCGCTAAAAATCTTGTTCCCAATATATCTGGAGAGGTCGTGGATGGCGTACTCCTGAACGGTTTTCATGCAGTCACTTCTAGGGTATGTTATTGATCCTGTGGGTTGGATGGAATGGTATGGAGATTTTGGGTTGAAAACATTGATTCATGGGGTTGAAAACATATGTTTCTCCATAATCTATGCCTTCTACTTGTGCATAATCTATGCCTTCTACCTGTGCATACCCTTTACAAACTAGTCTAGCTTTATTTCTAGTTATGTTTCTTGCTTCATCCAATTTATTTATGAAAACCCATTTATCCCAATAACATGTTTATTTAAAGGTCTAGGAACTAATTCCCATGTCTCATTATTTTCTATTTGACTTATTTCTTCTTTCATTGCTTTCATCCAGTTTTCATCATTAATTGCTTCTTCAACAATCTTGGGTTCAAACAGAGAGAGGAATGATACGTGTTCTTGATTTGAAGTAGATTCTTGCCTTTTGCTTCTAGTTTCAACACCTGCATTTATATCACTAATGATTTGTTCTTTAGGGCGATTTCTTTGAATCCTTTTGCTTGGAGTCTTAGATGGAGTTGACCCCTGTAATAAAGTAGGAATCATATTTTCATTTTTAACTGTTTTAGTTTCCTCTATATCACTTGATTCTTCTTGAGTTTTAGGTTTTTCATAAATCTCGTGATCTTTCTTTTATGTTTTGGACTTAAAAAATGAGGATTCATCGAATTTAACATCTATGGATTCAACAACTTTCTTCAATATGAAATTGTAGCATTTATAAGCTTTTCTTGAGCATGAATATCCAACTAAAATACCTTCATTAGTTCTAGAATCCAACTTTCCCAGATTTTAATCAACTTTCTTTATGTAACACTTACTACAAAAAATTCTAAAGTGTTTCACCGTGTTTCACCCTTGTTGGTCTACCTTTCCATAACTGATAAGGTGTCTTTTTACTATTATTTCTCAACAAACTTCTATTTAGAATGTGCACAACAGTATGAACAACTTGAGGCCAAAGTACATTACATAGTTTAGATTCATTTAACATTGTTCTTGCCATCTCCATAACAGTTGTATTTTTTCTTTCAACAACACCATTATGTTGAGGTGTTTCAGTAACACAAAAATGTCTTTTGATACGATTATCATCACAATACTTATTGAATTCTTTAGAAACAAATTCTCCTCCATTGTCTGATCTTAAACATTTAATTTTGCATGTCAATTTCATTTTTAGTCAACTCTTTGAAATTTTGAAAACAATTGAATGTTTTAGACTTATTTTTTAACAGAAAAATCCAAGTCATTCAAATAAAATCATCTACAAATAACCGAAAGTATCTTGAACACCGTTTAATCCTTTTGTCCTCATAGGTACACAGACATCAACATGTATTATTTCCAAAGGTTTTGTTGTAGAGCGTTCTTTTGTTTTAAACTTAACTCTAGTTTGTTTACCATGTTGACATTGTTTGCAAATAGAATTGGTAAGATTCTTTATGAAAGGTAAATCTATTATTGCTTCGTTTTTGTTTAAGACTTTCAAAGTTAATATGCCCAAGCCTTGTATGCCACAACCAATTTTCATTTTCATTTCCAAGATACCAATCTTCCTTTCTCTCATATAGTATGTAAATGTTCCTTGGTGTTCTTATAGTTGTGCCAACTAATTGATTTGTTTTGACATCTCCGATTTGAAAAATTTTAGAATAAAAAAGCATATAATGCCCTTTATCACAAATTTGACTTACACTTGACAAATTATGTTCCATATCCTCAACTAGTGAAACATTTTCAGCCATGATATTTTTTTTTATTCAGACACACAATACCTCTTCCAATTATCCTAGTTGATTGTTCATTTCCAAAAGTAATTGTACCTTCTTTTCTTTCATCCAAAGTAACAAACTTTTGTTTTCTTCCTGTCATATGTTTAGAACATCCACTATCCACACACCATTTTACTTTATGATCAACCTGTAAAGATAGAGTGCATTTTTCATATTCTAGATGATCACTTTTCCTTTTCCAACATCTAGTTTTCAAATTGGTGTAATTAGATTCAACATATTTCTAAAAGTTCATTGGACAGTTTCTTGATACATGTCCAAAATTATTACACCTATAACATTAAATCTCAAAACTTAAGACATCAAATCTGTTATAGGAATTATTCACATTTTTCTGAATGGTTCTGTCATGCCTTCTTTCATAGTCAAATCTAGATTTTTCATGCTTGTTATGTGCAATTATGTTTCTTGAGAATGCATTACAAAAAACAACTTTATGTCCATACTTATAACAAAAGAAACAATAGCCATTAAACTTGTTTTGGTACATGTCATAACTTATCTATGTACTATTGAAATTTGATTTTCTTTTTGCTTTGTTGATTCCATTTGATTTCTAGTGTTTTTCACATTTGTACATGTTTTTTCAGTACCTGTGCTAGTACTTGATTTAGTAACCTTAGATTTATAACCAATTCCATTTTTGTCATTTATTAGTTTTTTATTACTAATAATATGTTCTAAAATCTTTGAACTACCATTCATTATTTTGTACCTTCTTTCTAACTGAAACAACTTCAAATTTTAGATATTCATTTTCCTTATCCTTTTCTACAAGCAAATTATTTAGCGCTTCTTCAGTTAATCTAGCCTCTTCTATTTTGAGCTTTAAATCAATTATCATACTTTCATTGCTTTCTATCAACTTGTTAGATTTATGTAGCTCATTTTCAAGATTTTCAAGTTCTTCTTTGAAATGTTTACATTCTCTTCTTACTTTTCTAAGTTCAGTTAGTGCACTTACAAACTCAGCTTCCAAATCAACTTCACCTTCTTCTTCTTCAACAAATTCATCATTCTGATTTTCTACATCCATAAAGAGTCTTATATCTGAGCTAACATCACTTTTATCTATTTCTGAAGAATCACTATCATCTTTAATAAATAGACTTTTATTTTTATTTGAGTTTCTTTGAAAATAGTTCTTATATTTTTTCGTGTATTCTTTACTATTTCTATTGCTCTCTTCTTCACCATAAGAATGATTATTGTAGGGACACTTGGAGGCAAAATGTCTCATTCTACCACAACCAAAATATTTAAGAAGAAGCTTACCTTTGTATTTTCCAGTACCCTTTTTCATACTTTTGACAAAATTAGCCTCTTCCTCATCTTCTTCTGAGTCCTCATGATTGCTAGTTTCTGCATCAACTTTCTTCTTGTCCTTCTTAGCTTCCTTGAAAGCTGCTTCTTTTCTGAAAGAATCCTCACCAGAGTTCCTCATCTCATATTCTATTAGTATTCCATGTAGTTCATCCATTTCTAAAGTAGCAATATCAGCTCTTTCTTTCAAAGCAATTTTTTTAAAATTAAATCTTACAGGTAGATATCTAAGTACCTCTTGCACAATATTAACATCTCTAACTTTTTCTTCTAGACCTCTCATGGTATTTACTACTTCATCAATACGAAGAAAATAAGTTTATATATCTTCATATTCTTCCATTTTTAAACTTTCAAATTGACTCTTATATGGATGTAACTTAGCATTCTTTACCTTAGTATCTCATTCATAAACACTTTTCAACTTGTCCCATAATTCTTTTGCTGACTCACAGTGCATAACCTTAATAAATTCTGACCCTGCTAAACCTCCAAGTATTGCATACATATCTTTGGAATTACTTTCATAAAGTTTCTTACCTATAGCATCTATTGGAATGTTTGCTAGAGCATTATATCCATTCAACACAACTTGCCAAACATCTACTCCTTTCGTCTACAAAAACAATTTCATCGTGATACTCGAAAAAGAATAATTATGTCCATCAAATATAGGTAATCCATGTTTTGTAAATTCAGAGTTCTTATCCATCATAAAAGACCACACTTCTAGTGATTAAACTGAATACTGAAGTGTCTGGCTCTGATACCAATTGTTAATCAAGTCAGGCAACTGAGAGGGGGGGCCGGGGGGGGGGGGGGGGGGGGTGAATCAATTGTATACAATTTTGAACAATTTTGCTTAAATACAAATTACTTCTTTTCTACAAGTTTAAACCAATTGATTGATCACAAGAAGTGGACAGAGATACAAAACATTCGTGAATAAACCCATAAGGGAAAAACCTCTTCTTCTTATGGATGTAAAATAAGCAGGAAACTCAGTTACATCATATTTTATCTGAGAAATAACTTAGATGAGGCTACTACCTCAAGAAACTACCTCTTTGTTTTCAACTTCCTACTGAAAGATAGCTTCTACTATCTGAATATAAGCATTAATTAGTAAAGAGATTGTTAGTCTCCCTAGCTCCTCCCTTCCTTCCTGTAGAATCAATTAAAATTGTCAATACTCTACCAACATCAAAACCAAACATGTCAAAACAACTCTGTTACAGCTCTGTCAAAACCACACCATTACCAAAACCTGTTTGTTGTGCCAATACCAAAACCAAATCTACTCAATCTGTTTATAATTATTATGTTATAAAATCTAGTAAACAATCTTCATTTTAAATATGAATATACATATCTCATTGTATTACAAAACTACCATTTTAAAAGACATATTAGTGTTTTGTTCCCTACACAAACACTTACAGATTAACTATTCAATCTTTATAATCCACCAATTTACCAGCTTTGCGTTTTCCACTGTGCAATTCCTCCAATAATTTGATTTTTATAATTTAGCAATTTTCCATTTTAAAAAAACTTGACAGACCTTTTGTGTTTTCCACTGCACATTCTTCACATGGTTTTATTTGCAATTTTATCAATTCAGCTCCCTCATTTTTACTATGTATCACTCCTGATAGCTTCAATTGACCACAGTTCTTTATTATTTTCTAAACAACGGTTCATCCTTTCTCCTCTCTGATCGTCCCCTCCAACTCTGCATCTTTCCTTTCTAGGCTACGCTGATATTTAAAAAATTTAGAAATAATTACAGTTAAAATAAATGTGCAAACTGTAAAACTCAAATCATTGCATTTTCTACTTCATCCCAATTTGTGGAATTTGCAAAAATGAATTCATCAATGCTAATTGTAATCCGTTAATGCTAGTGAACTGTTTTCATTGTTAAAACCAATTCATCAATGCTTTATCAAAACTAACTGTAAAAACCAATTTGTGAGACGTTTTAACAAAACCGTAAAAGCCAATTCGTGAGGCATGTGACTTGGCAAAATTTATGGAATCAAATTAAAATATACGCATGTGTTCCACATTGGGATAGTTCAAGACAAAGATGCACCTCACCCAACACCCGATGGAAAAAAAATGTTGGCATCTGTAAATGGTGAATGTAAGTTCTCTTGCAACTTTGGAAATGGTAAGTTCTCTGGCAACTCCGGCAATGGTGAATGTAAGTTCTTTGGAAACTTTGGCAATGGTAAGTTCTCTGGCAACTATGGAAATGGTGAATGTAAGATCTCTGGCAACTCTGGAAATGGTGAATGTAAGTTAAATTTTGGTTGGTTTTCAAAACAATATAATCATGAACTGCATTAAGCATATGGAAACCTAAAGTTTGACATCAATGACAAAAACTAAACCCCAGTCTTGTGTAACTGACTTTGCCAACACTTTGATTGGATTTAAATTATAAAAACATGAATATAGTGGTAAGTAGTCGAAGTATATGATAGTTATGTATTATTATGTGTTAAATCAAAGTGAAAAACATTTAAATTATAAAAAAGATGAAAATAGTGGTAAGTAGTAAAAGTATATACTAGTTATGCATTCTTTGATAAATGAAAGTCGTTTGAAAAAATAATATACTAATGATTTGAAGTCATTCTAGTGATTGTGTGGTGTTTTTTTTAGACTTTAAATTTATGTTTATGTGTTTTTGCAATATTATTAATGTAATTAATAGATCTATCAAACATGGAGGGGTATCCATTTTTTTATTTTTTGAGTCAACATGTTTTTTTAATTATTTTTTATTTTTGGTATATAATGTGGGGTTATACATCTCCCCCAATTTTATTTTTGGTACACACGTAATGTTGCATGTATCCTCGATACTAGGAATTACTTTTATTTTTGGTATATAAAGTGACATTGTTACGAAATGTTACACATCTCTCCCTTACTAGGTTGTAAGCATCGAGAGTAGCGAGAGTGGTGGGCAATACAAATAATCCTTGACCATACTATTAGTTTTCCCCAAGACATCTCCATAATAGTAAGCTTGCTTCTATGTCTCTTGCCAGACTTGGACAACCTTGTTGTTCGCAAATTCAATGTTGGAAACATGCCTTATGAAATCATTGCTAACCGTTCAAATGTCATAGCTACATTAGAATTCAAAATTTCCAATGAGCCATATTAAAAGGATGTCCACCTTAACCTCCCTACATTACATGCTTTGCCACTTCAACACACAAATGTGTCCTCCCTTCTTCGCCATGCCACAACCCCAGGGCAGACTTCCAAATGCCCTCACCTAGTAATTATGGTGTGAAAACTTTATTGCCATGTCCATCAAACAACCAAACCTCCTCTTTCATTTTTTCACTCTCATATTCTCCCACTGAGAATGAAGAAATTAGACTCTTTTCCTCAATAATCCCTAGAACCCCGACATCTTCGATTGATTCCCCCCCCCCCATTATCCTTTCCCCAATAAATGAATACAATACATAATGCCTCCTCTCAATGGAAGTCCCAACCTTATTTCCCACAGGGGTTTCCATGCTAAAGCAACTACATCTTTATGAAATCAGCATCCAATAATATGCTTTGCACCTTATGCGATATCATGATAATAGGTTTGGCCAACACCCTCAATTCCACTGCTACTTATACAACCTTATGATGCACCATCACAGCCAAGCCACCGATATTGTCTTTGTTAAACATAACCTAAAAGACACCCTCCCTGCAACTGTCTCGGCCTTATGCACACAACTCCACAAAATGCCAAATTCTCATGTTGTTAAGCATGCCATGCGTTTAAGATCTGCTCTTCGTGGCACTCACTTTTTTTTGAACAAAAGATGAGGTAAACAATATTATATGATCACTCAACTTGGTATCCCAAGCTTCTTTTTTACCGTCAGTGCATATGAAACCAAATGGCATGACCTTCACATGCTCAATCCTTCCCATCCTCCCACTTCATTTCATGCGCAATTCCAATGAAGACTTCATAAAATTATAACCAATCCACATACTATGTCTCTACATATGCACCATAGATTCACCATCTTCCTTGAAGAGGTCCTCCAAAACGCATTCCATACAAAAGATTACTAGTGCAGGTTTTCTCCTCACTTGTTGGATTTTTTTTCCTTTTATTGTTTAACAATTCTACTTTTTCCCTAACTTTTTTCCCTGCCCTTCTTTCTATAGATATGAATGGAAAAAAGAGGTTCTTCTCATATACACGGCTTCTTTTGGTTGGAGGACACACCCAATATAAGAAGCCTTGACTGGGATGATTATCTCACCGTGGAAGATGCAAAAAAAATACTTTGATAGCTTCTTAACTGCATGGAACCCCTGTCCCATGCACCTTCGTGCCCCCACATTTCATTGGGCAGCTCACCAACACCCTTGCACACTCACATCATCTTCCATACTTGAAGTAAACCAAAGTGAAAACTATGAAACCCTTGTCAATTCTGTGCAACGACTCACAAAATGTAATGAAACTTCTTCTCTTCAAAAAAAAAGGCACAACCCTTGTTTGTCATTGTGGTTTCCCCTTTGAACTACATGAAACATATCCTATGTCCATTGATGATGCTGGGAAGAAAACATACATCCCAGCTAGGAATGATGAACTTTTAAACATACACCACTCCTTCATGCTCTCAGTATGGAGAGCTAATGTTGATTGCCAACCTGTGCTCTCCTGTCATGTTGTCCTCACATACAATTTGAATTATGCTTCAAAAACACATAAAAGAATATGAATGCTACCATCACATCCTATCCTGTATTGCACATGCAGACCCTGTAGAAGACATAATCTTATTTCTTATCTAAAAACTCTTATAAGAAACCGTTGATGATGAAGACATTGGTGTACAAGAGACCTGCCATCTACTACAAAAACTCCCCTTGTCGCTTTACAGTTGTTCATTTGTTTCCCTAAATCTTTCCCATAACGTTTTCAAATGTGTCTCATCATACCTTCTAATCACACCCCCACCAACTACCTTCATTTATGCATACATGCAAAGACCCCCTTCACTTGAACAACTACCCCTTCTTGAGCCTACCCGCTCTTGGTCCTTCTCTGTGTGTAGACATAATTTCCAATGAAAGTCCCACAAAATGGACAAGATTGTGTGTGTCCTTCCTCACTTCTTTGACATCCCTCCTTGTACTTCTCCTCTTTATGTCGATTTCTGTTGGAGTGAACTCCCCCTATAAAAACATTTTCGTGAATTGCCAAATGAAATTGGATTCTCATACTTGGAAATTGTCTTTGCATGGGAATCCTTTCATGGGAGCTACACTTCCTAGAATGTTGAACGACACCCTGCATCCCCTATAGATATTTTTGTTGAAACTCCTCCCCCTCATGAAGTTCATGGTCCCTCCCCTATGGACATGTCTGAATGGGAACTCCTCTCACAACTCCACCCTGGAAAAAACCTACAACTTGATGATATTGACATGCTTGGTCATCGTCACTTTGACACCAAACACAATTACGGCCATTCACATATAAATTTACACTTCCAAGACTCAGCCATATCATTCATTGACTTGGATCGCTCATCGAACCAAGCACACCTACATCCTTTTTCAACTTCTGCTTCTCCTAATTTCTTTTCTCCAGCACGAAACACGAGTCCCACTATACACAACACACTAGCACCAAACCTTTGCAAATGGTCATCCAAGGAATTGCAGGCACAGACAAATATTATGTGATTGGGTGTTTGCAAGTTGCATTTCATTCATCATCTGCAAATAACTCAAGCCCCCTTCTCCTTCTTGCTCCAACCGGTGTCGTGGCATTTAACATAAATGCCCTTACAATACATCCTAGCTTTCACATACCCATAACCACTATGCTTCCTCTTAAGGTCCAAGCCTTTGCAAGCCTCCAAGAATGACTCCTCCATATAAGTTACTTCCTAATTGATGAGATGAGCTTCATTGGTCCAAATATTTTATCCAACATTGATTCTCGTCTTCATGAAGCGTTCCCTTCCCATCGAACCTGCCCTTTTGAGGGTTACTCTATCATCCCCGCAGGTGACCTTGGTCAACTTCCCCTTATCAAAGATATCCCCAGGTATGTAGAATCATCACGTGGAAACATGCTTTGGCGTACCTTTGACACATTCATAACCCTATCGATGGTTTTTAGTCAACAAGGAGATGATCCTTCTCATATTGAATTCCAACATCTTCTCCTAAATCTTAGGTATGCAACACCAACTATTGCTAACTGGACCCTTTTAATTTCAAGGACATCCTCTTCCCTCTGACAATCTGAGAACCACAAATTTAAAAAATACACCCATTTGTTCTCGATTAACAATTTTGTTGCCTTCCACACCAAACAAATGCTTAAACAATTAAATGTACCCATTGCATTTTGTTCAACATAAGTTAGGAAACAACTATTGTTGCTAGCACCAGAAGATGAACAACTAGATATGATCGTAGTCCTTGTCAATGGTCAACAAGTCATGCTTACAACAAACCTTTGGGTCGAGGAAAGTCTTTTTAATGGTGCTATTGGTCAAGTTGTTTCAATCTTGTACAACACCGCCACTACTCCATCTATACTTCCTTTGCTTGTTGTTGTTAAATTTATCAACTACAAAGGCCCACCATAGGATGCTTCCAACCCTAACTACATCTCGATACTCCCTTTAACAAGAGGTTCTTGTAGACGACCTCCCCTCTGCATGGCCTGGGGTTTAATATCCACAAAGCACAAGGCATGAACTTACAAAATGCAATAATAGACATAGGAAACATTGGCCGACAAGGCCTAAACTTTACTTTAGTTTCAAGAGTTAGACATCTCACTGACCTATGCATAATGCCAACATTTTATTTTGCTCGATATGCATGTATAAGAAGGATAGGCCTCATGTCCAACGAAGAAAACAAGAGGAAAATTTATTTTCCTCCAGATCAATTGCACCACAAGTCGATTAACATAGTTGCTCACATATTCTTACACCCATGCATTGCTTCCCACACCTCTTGTCATTTCCACACAAAAGAAAAAAACAACACCACCATACAAAAAAATTTCCCTTTACTATCACTTTGCACTTGCTATAAAAAATATATATATCCTTTTCTGCCCTCCCCCCCAAGAAAAAACCACTCATGTACTCATGGATATCTTTCAGTTTATTTCTTTCCAACATCTTAACTTTGCTTTCTTTCATCTACTTGATTGTAGCATAGCATTTCACTTACATCATTTTCTTACTTCTGCAATGTAACACAAAAAAACCACCAAAACTATCCATTACACAAGTTTCCATTATTTTTTATTTCATATATGGTTTGAATATGTTAATGCTACTGCTACTTGCTAGCATGAAAAAAAAAACACTTACTTGCACACTATTCTTCCTTTTCTGAAGAAAAAAAATGCCCCATGTATCAATGCTTTCCTTCCAACATATGATAGTTACTTTCTTATGGTTTACTGCTTTCTGGCTTAGAAATCCAATTCCACCATTGTCTTCAATATGCAATAGAAAAAAAACATAAAAAACAATATAGCAATTCCATTACAAAAAAATGTCCATTATGTTTATTTCATCTATATTCTTTGAACATGTTAAGATTTTAATGTTTTCCTTTTCTCACTTAGTAGCTCTTCGACAACAAACATGGATATGCACTACCTCAACATCCTTTCTGACTTCTGCCAACAGATCAAGGAACAACAAACATCACTTCAACAAATAGAAACACGCTTTCGATCAATTTCAACCATCCTGCTGAATTAGATCCACCCCACTGTTATGCTTCTCTCAGAATTAATATCCTTCCTTCAACCCATTATCCATATGCATGAAAGGGACACTATGTGCAAGGTTCGCAAAGACTTTCTACCCTGCCGCCCACATCTTGCTCAATACATAAACCGTACATGGTGTTGTCATTTCCATAAGCCCTCTTGCATTTATGACTGAAGCCTCCTACTTTCTTCCAATTTTCTTTTTTCTCTCCTTACAACCCACAAACCCTTCTTTTTTTGTTCCCATGTGTTCTTCACTAGGCATTTGTGCCCTTCACTTCTATCTACTACCTTATCTTTAACCTATGTTTTAATTCAATCAATGTATTAGGCTTTTTCACATGTGCAATGCACAAACATTGTACATATTACATGCTTCCACTACTACCACAGTACATGTATATTTATTAAATTTTTCTTTCCATTTTCATATAATGCAGCTTTCTAAAGGAAATATTATATCAAACAAACAATTTTTTTTAAAATACAATACAACACACTCTATGTACATAGAAACAGTTAACAATAAACTCAATGTAAATTTTATATGTATTCCATATGTGTATATTTATGTTGCACTTCTTGTCTTTACATATTTGTCTATTTTTTTCCTACGGTGCCTCTATACTTGGTTTCAAAGTAAATATGTTGTCAATTTTTTTACTTCTACTACAATGATATTGTTCGTGCATTCTATTGGTTTCAAATACTCTGCATAAGAGAGTATATGGTATGAAAACAATAGCTGTTACAACAGCTTCTTAGTCATCGTGTTTCCATTTATTACTATAGCTACTTCATCTGTCCCTGTCATATTCTTTTATCTCCAATGCAATCTTCCTATTTTTTAATGCATAGCATCCAACTCCAAGCTAAAAGGTATTTTCCTACCTACTATTCCCTTCCATACTATTTTTCCATTGTATACAAAAAATATTGATTCTACCCTCTTACATTACATTTATTACAACTCAAGCTCAACATCGTAACACAAAAAATGCCAAGCTTAACACCTCTGCATCCCTTTACCACCATTCATGAAGGTCTATATATAATTACAATTTTTTTTCCATTTCTACTGCCTTTGGTTACATTAATCTATATCATTTTTCATTTCCTTTATTATGCATATTAGTTTCTTCTCTATAATATATATCAAACTTTAAAACTTGTTTTCTTATCTTTAGGTTTCCATTTACTTTTTTAAGTGATGTGGGTGCATGTTGCAAGACCTCTCACCTAAAATACACTGGTTAATACCACACTAGGAATCTTTTTACATGGTTCCATACACTAACAATTAATCCAACTATTTACTGCTTATATTTGTTTGGTTCACAATCTTATTTCATAAGCATTTGTTGTACATAACCCTTTCTTATTAGAATTACATATGGGATACATCGCCCTTATCATTATATGTACATATGCCACAGTTCAACAATACAATTTTAGGAGGCATGTTTCAATATTTAGTAAATTGGGGATATTCTTTAATATACTATGAACATACGTGCTATGCAAGAATTTCACTAAGTGAACCCCCCGTGATTCGAACTCCCTTTAAAAACTCTTTTACCCTCACTTCTTGAAAAGAAAGACATGTTTTCCCAAATGATATGAAAAACAAGTAAAACGAAATAGGATATTTTTTTCCCTCTTTTATTTGTCCAACCCTTTTTCGAGAGATCCTATGAATCCTTCACAACATTCATTTGTACAACTCCCATTTGCACCATTATTCCTTGGCATCACACCATTGCCAAGGAGGGGCACTAGGTCATCCACATAGCCAAGCAACTCGGGCTTTGTATTTGCAATTGATTCCACCCAATGGTGATTAGTATTGGAATTCTTTCACCAAGTGGGTTTTTTATTCATACACTTCTTTGATTGTAAATCACTGTGGGAGGAAGCTTTAACCTTTAGACACTAAGAAACTTGGTGACCATGCTTGAAGTAATGAAAATCTAGATGCAACCATTAAAGTCTAATACGATTTCTTCAATAAGGCCATTGCTCAAATCAGCTTTGATGAAAAGATACAGGAAAAAGTAGAAACTGGAAAATTCGTCATCTATAAAGCCATCGAAATAAAGTTACCAAACCATTCCTAGTTGCATTGAGGGAGTTGATATACCAATAATTTAAAGGCATTCCAAGCATTTACAATCGCATAGGCACTAATAATAGCATTTCGGTGCATCATTTGAAAGTTGAAACCTAACAAAGAAGTCCTCATAAAATGGTCTGATGTCCAAAAGAAACGAGGAAGCTAAGACACAAAGTGGCTAGTCTCTGTCTATGTATTATCACACCTAAGAGTCATAATAGAGTCATAATATGTCTATCTAGGCTAGAATCATGCTTTTGGGTAAACAGAGAAAACCAATTTTTCTTTCCTTTGCTTATATTTATTTATCTTTAGATTACGGTGCTTCAAAATGGACTGGATAAATAACAACGATATGCCTTGCGCTCGACTGTTTCTAAAGCTACCATTGAGGATTGACACTTAGCATTTAACCATGAAGCAATTTATTTAAGAGTTAGCATTGGACCACAAAGAAATAATGGACATTAAATCAGTGGAAAAGAAGTCATGAAAATAAAATCAGGTACCTTCATATATCTTGTACTTCATTGAACCTTTTTTTTTTAATAGCAAGAAACATAGTGATATGATGGCCTAAATATCCATATCTATCAAGATTAAAGGAAGCTGAGAAATGCTTTCATATTAATAAGGAAGGAGTTGTTTTCATTTGTGACAAAAACAACAATCGATATCAGCCTGATAGCGGAGAATTTTAAAGTAAGATTATTCATTCCTGTTTGAATACATTGTTTGTCTTCACATGCTTTGTGTGTTAGCTTCACTATACTTGAAGCCGAATATCCGAAGAACATCTATGTTTGTAGTGATCTTTATAAAAGAAAGTTTTTAATAAATGGATTACTCATGCATGAGCGATGAGTAAAGAGTGTTAACACAAGATTGTTTGACAATGAAATGATAATAAACAATATCCACAAATAGATTAGGGTTTGACAATGTATACCCTATTTTAAGTTTGACACGGTGTTAGTACCTATTTCTATGAATATATGGATTTGATCAAAAGAAAAACTTGCAATTATACAATGTTACATGGGGACGCAATCCCAAGGGTCAGGTATGCGCCACCCTCTCTCCCCACACCCCGGGTACTTGGATGATCTTGTCGAAACATTCCTCCTCATTCCCAATTTGGCGAAACCTAAGGAAACACAAGGGGGAGCTTGCCCCCCTGTTTTGAAGCGCACACCCGTTAAGTGGGGGATCATAGACGCTCTAGTAGTAATGGTAATATTAAACCCCAATTTGGAAAAACATGAGGAAACAGAGGGGGGATCTCGTCCCCCTATTTTGAAGCATGCATCGATGAAGTGGGGGATCCTAGACGCTCTAACAGTAATGGTAATAAGTAAAAGTGGTATTTTCCTTATCTTTCATTTTCTATCATTTTACTTAAATTTTTAACATTACCATTAATTGTTTCAAGATGTTTGAGAGTGGTTCCAACCTCATCGGAGTTCATATGCAAAAATTAGAATTTTAGATCCCATTCAGAATTCAATAGATGAGTGAAAATGCGAAGTCGGGAAACAATTGCATGACAAACGGAGTGATAAAGAAGAGGCTGCGCGGATGAAAACGCAAAAAAAATCAACCTCAAACTCTAGGCCGAGAGTTTGAACCAATAAACATGATGTATTGAAAAAAAACTCTCAAATGAGAGCTTGAACTAAACTCTCAGCCAAGAGTTTGGAGATATTTTTTAGGGCAAGAGTTCATGGTCAACAAAACCTACAAAAATATCTGGCATCTTTCTAGAACCTACAACTTTAGCAATCCCAAACCCCTGCAAAGTTTAAAGATTATTTGTCGGACTTGGTAGCAATGGATTCATCTCTGAATCTAGTTTCCAATGATATAAAAATTGTTTCATTTCAATTTGAATTTCTATTTATTAATAATTTTTTTCTAAACCTTATCCCTTAAGAATTTTGTTATTCTGAAAATCACCCGAAATGAAAATTCAATATCATAACAAAGACAACATCAAAAATTTTGAAATCTTCATAGAGATCATAATTGACTTGTCCTCTTCAAAAGGGTACATTTAGTTTTTCCAGTAAGTGTCACACTAAAAAGAAAATTGAATCTCACCAACATGTGTCGATAATGCACCATTTTCTGTACTTATGTTGTTTTGATAAATAATAAAAAATAGTTTCGAAATCCGAAAAACCTCAAAATATAGTCCATGGACAATTCAATCTGTGTAGATTATGAGTATAAATTTTGTTTCCCTAAAATGAATAACTATCTCTAAGAAAAATGTTGGGCACAAAGGTCACTCATTATTCATACTTAAAATTTTAAAGTATATGTCATTGGTGCCCATCAAATTTTCCCCACTAAATGTTGATAATTTAAAAAACTATATATATGAGTACGTAACTGATTCAATTCTCTAAAACTTGTGTGTTTACTTCAAGGTGAAATTCCTAAGGGAGGTATCATTTTGAAGGGGTTGAAGTTGAAAAACATAAAATTTTGCAGTTTGTTTTGTCAAAAAACAAGCAAAATTGATTCCCAACTTCATGTTTTCACCTCTTAACATTTTTCAGGATTTTGAGATTGCAATGTTTCCACTAGATTTCATCATGTATGAGGTTAAGGTATTGCCATTTAATTAAGCAGGTCAACCTCTCTATGTACCTTGATGATTGTTGAACTCCTCTATAATGACCTTCTTCAAAATGTACCATTTAGTCAAGCAAAACCACTTATTAAGCATGGGGATTTTTTCTATTTCGACCTTACTTTAATGCTTAGTTTAGGAAGTTTCATCAAAATTGTTGGGTGTTGAGTAATCTCCTTCGAGATCAACTTCAATATTCAAGGTAGAGGCAGGGCATAAAATCCTAGAGGAGGGGGGTACAAGGTGCTATTGATGAATAATATATGAATATAGGATTAGTAGTTCACTCTTACATAATTGTATGTTGGACTTGAAAGCCTCAAATAATGTGATTCCCTATGGAATCATGAAGAAATAGGACCCTTAGGTCACATTTTCCCATTACAACATATATGCTATGGATTCACACAATATTGAATTGTGTTGAATCATTGAAGAATTAGACTGTATTTACAGGGAGCAACTTAAACTGTATTTACACGGGATGAATTGTTATTACCGAGATTTATAATTTTTATGAACTCGACATCCTCTCCCCCTCGAATTTCCCTAAAATTTAGGGGTAGTTTCCACACGTTCCTAATGTGTGTTTACCCTCTCCCTTGCTCCCGCATCCCAGCAACTTGGGAGAACACTACAATTATACCATACTTCTAAATGAATGATTGTTTTTTTCTTTTTTGAGGAACCAAGAACGAACCCAGAGAGAGAAGCATGAATGCTTTCTTCCTTTGAGAAACCAAGAATGATAGAGATATGACCTAGATATCTAATTTTAATTTTCTTTCTAATGTATTTTTATTTTATATAAATAGTTTAAAGTTGAGTATGGAATAAACCACATGTCAAAAATATGTATAGAAGTCAATCTTCAGGACTGACATATGGCTATACCAGTACAGGTGTGTAGTTTTTAGATAAATCTTCGGGACTGACTTTTCGTTGCACATGTTTAGCTTCTAGGCTACTATTTAATTCTATTATTAGTTCCTCCGCGTATTAAAACTGTCATTGACACGCACACACTAATAAATATGATTTACCAATTTTCATCATTATAGTTTTTGAATTGTTTTGTGATATGAGGACGTTCAGAAGGATTCCTAACGATGCTCACAGCAATGGAAACAAGAGAAAATGTCAAGCAGCCACATCATTGGCAATAGGAGAAAATGTCAAGCAACGAGTAAGCGTTGAATTGTTGATCTCTTTATTGATTTGTTGTAAAATTTAAGGACCTCTCAAGTAATAAACGCAATTGAAGATACGAAGGAAAGATTCATGTAGTATGTGGTTTCCATGGGAGATCCCAACATGTCTCACATGGTCATGAATGGATTCAAGTCCAAGGTGGTTGTCGTAAATAACTCTCTTGTAAATGAGTTCATGGTATTTCATCGGTGGTTTGGCTTCCACATAACAAAATAGACTGTATGCTCATTTTAGGATTTCCCATGGAGCCACCAGTGATAACCCCAAGCTATTGGCCAACTGATTCTTGGAGAAAACCTTATTCATGATATTCTTCATTTAAATGAGCATCCCTAACTTAGTTTGTTTTTACAATGATTGTGTCTTTGCTGCAAGTATGTCTTCAAAGGAAGCCCTAATTCTGTCAAGTAATATAGTAGTATGGAATGACAAAGAGCCTAAAAAAAAGTAGTATGAAATAAGAACATTGTCTTCTATCAAAAAACATATATCAATAAGGAGAATCATCTACCACTTCAAACAAGTGAAGCATGCATCATAAACGAGAACAAGATTACCCATCTAACACCATGAATAAAACCGTGTTCACGATATTCTTAATTGAAATGAGTTGATAACTTTGTTCACGATATTCTTCATTGAAATCAGTTGATAACTTGGTTTGTTACTGCAAAAATAGGTCTTTGTGAAAAGGCAAGTGTGTGTTCAAAGGAATTCCTAACTATGTTAAGTAAAATAACAAGTTGCTTGTATAAATGTTTCAAGGATAGAGAAAAGAAGATGTTTTGCTAACAACAAATAAATATGTTATTTATCTTTCTTGTGCTAGTGCAAGAAATCTGATTACACATCTAAAGACAATAAACGAAAAGGAGCAGAGCAGGAACGAAACACATGTGATACCTTGACTTGAAACGAAACAATGCCGAAAAATGGATCCCTATTTTGGAAGTTGCATGAATTTGATATTGCAAGCACTTATTTTGGACTCTTCTTGTGCTGAGGCAACCATAGAGCCTTTATCAACTAGAACATGCATGTATATCACTCAATGCAAACCTCCCTTGCTACGATCCTCTAGCCAAAGAAAACAACACTAAAAGGAAAAATAGTGTACAGAAAAAGTCATATTGAAACTGTTGATGAGCTCACACAACTTTCATGACTCATTTCATGATGAACTTTCCATCTCTTTATGTTGTAAATAGCCTGCAAGACTGAGGATGATTCAACATTCGAATTAAAATATTTTTCCAAGAAATGTTTTTTTGTTAGCCGAAGAATATTTGGAAAAGAAAACCTTCCTTTAGATGCTTTCACATGCATAGATTTCATTTCCTTGAGTACTTTATACCGAGGAACCATCCTTGTTTCCAAGCTCAATCCAAACAATTATGGATACCTAATAAGATCGATTAATAGAAGCCCCGCAATCTTAACTAGAAAATCCACTTTAAGCTTTATTTTTTCTTCTATAAGTCCAATTATCGATGTTTTTTTCTCAATAATTCTAAAACTTGTTTTTTAGAGAATCCTAAATTGCTAAAAAATTGTTGTTTTCGACCTAAGTTTGCTTTCCCCATTGTCAAAATTGCACGCACACTGGTAGAAAACATCTTTGATCCCATCTTTAACCCGATATCCTCGGCATGTTTAAGCGAGTCCATAACTCTTTCCTCCAAACTGATGACAATGGCAGGATACCTTGCTAGTAAGTATGACAATGATTCACCCCCCATGCCTAATTTTTGCAAAAAAAAATTCCGTAATTTATCCTCTCCTCAGTGGCATCGAAAGCCCTTGCACCATTTTGTACAAATTTGGTGATATCCTTTTCATTCATGAAAGTCTTAAAAATCCTGAGTTTAGATTTCAAATTTCTTTCAGACTTACAAAAGAGAAATTTAGGTTTATAGAGAACCACCCTACGAATCTAGGCAAGAGTTGTCAAACCACAACCATTTAACAACTCCAGAACTTCTTCCATATTCTAGGTTGATTTCGCATGAAGCAAGTAATTGCGACATCTAAACTCTTTTGTGATTTCTTAGTCTGTTAAACTGCATTTGTTGATTAGAAATTCTCTGGAAATGCCCCTGTCTGGTGGAGTTAGAGAAGGGATGGTCGTTTCGGTGCAAAAATAGGAGGATTGTATGTGGGGTTTTCCACTGAATGGAGGAAGATGGAAAAGAGACATAGCCAATGACAATGGAACATCGTTCTTTGTGAGTTGTTTCCATATTATCTCAATAGACATGGTCTGTGAAATAGAAAAGGGAAAAATATAACTGTCTTGGGTGTGTGAGTTATGAAAGAGGAATGACAAATACCTGGAATACCCTGCAGGAGTCGATGATTAGATAGATGCTCTGAGTCAATATGTGATGATCTAAATCTAGATGTAGATTGGATCGCTTAGTAGAGTTTTTATGAGGGTTTTGTTGGAAAGGTTGTAAACCATAAAAAGGTTTTCTCATATTGCTCTATTATTATGTTTGCACAAATATATTACCAGCGATGGTGATGACACTCTTTTCGTCTGGGTAAGCGCCTCCGAAACTACACAATCATCCTCTGTGATGCACGACAATGGAGGATGCGTGATGCACACATTGTATAGCATCGATGTAGTTGTTCTTGCCATTTTTTGTCGTTGCTTTCCATCACTTTCCATCGAAACTTCAAATACACAACAAACACCTGGCATGTAATAAATGGAAGTCAAGCAAAACACGTGGTGAAATATGGTTGGTAGGAGGGACGACAAAATTGTGAACAATGTTCTCAAACCTAACCTCGAGAAAAAATTCCCTTCAACGTAATTATGATGATATTTGTATCAAATCTGTATCACATTTCAGCCGATTTACTCAGAGTTTGTAGAAGTATAATTTTGTCAGTAGGTCGGTGAGAGTATGGATTTAAGGTATCACCATATTTATTCAGCCGTGTTTTTTGTTCCGCAAGTCAAGTTGTTTGGTAGATTTAAGTCATGTATTAATTTACAGTCTTTAATGTTAGTCGGTAGCTTCCAAGAGAAGCCAAATTAAGTTTGTGTATAAATAGTTGAAGAAGAATGAAAAACAGAGTCTTTGGGACGAAGAAATGAGGAGGAAAAACTCTCAGAAGCATTTGATAACTCAAGTTAGTTGTTTTGGAATGTGTTGAGAGCTGAAACACACCTTCTCTAGAAATACTTGTGTGAATATTGTTTACATTTTCTGTTTGTACAAAAAATCAATAATTAAACAATATATTTCACCGATGTGAATTTTGTTTACATTTACCTTTTGTAAAAAAGACCAAGAATCCACAAATATTTCACCGAGTAAAATTTTAGTTTTAAGCTCATAGTCTTCAACACAAGTCTTAAGTGGGAGTTGACGGAAGTGTGCACGGGTAACGAAGTCAAGTAATTTTATGTCGAGATAAAAGTTTGTAAAAGATGTGTCAATATGAAAGTGAAAGTTGAGTATTGTCAAAATGAATTCTGTTGCACTCAAATGTGAGGACTTGTCCCATCAGTTTTTTCTCCTGATCGTTGTTGTGATGTTTACGCTTGAGCAAAATCCGAATCTTTCCAGCGAGCGTCGAGCAAGATCCACCTCTGGATCGGTTTGTCTGTAAATGCTTTTGCTGTAAGAATAAACTATATATAAACCCTTCCTATCTTGGTTAGCGCTGGCATGAGATATTTTACTGTTTGATTATGGAGTTCATATAAACTTTAAAGATTTTTTTATGTGATTGTCTAAAAGTATTTTTTCTATAAATCATAATCGTCCACTTCTTCCCAGTTTTTCTATAAATCATAACCCTCCACTTCTTTTTTCTCTGCTTTATCTTTTATCTTTTTAATTTTATTATCGTAGTGGATTTGTGTTGAAACTGTAAAAAATGTAAAAGCGTGAAGTTTCTTAAAAAATTGTAAATGTGCAAAGTTCATGACATTCTTGACTCGAGTTTTTGAGATCCGCTTGACTAGGTAGGAATTTTGTGCGATCTTTAAGAGTCCCCAAATCTTGAAGCTCTGGATCTGAATTTCAAGGGAAACATGTCCTAGTGGGTGCAAAAAAACATGTTGTAAAGTGCTATGAACAAGAATGAGGAGCATTCGCACTCACGAAAAATCATTAGAGGAATTTTGAGGTCTAAAATGGGCCTCCTAAGGAAAATAATAAAATAATAGTTAAAATAATAAAAATAATATTTATTAATTTTGGAGGAAAAATGAAAAAAACTACTTTTTGTGTTCGTATTTTCGACATATATCCCTATGTGTTTACTTAAATTTCGATCGGGAGAGCTCGTTGGATGCGGATTTTGATTCTGCATCCAACGAGTACGCACACTGCATACTTTTGACGGACCCCGCTACACCAAAAACATGAAATACCTAGAAAAACGTGATGATGATGTCATTGTTTAGTGAAGCAATATGTTAGAGATTCTTGTCAGGATTTTTTAAGATTATTCACCGTCTTCCTGGCCATTCATTGTTTTGATATAGGTTTTATATTCTTCAAGCACATAGATTTAAAGGTGGAGGTTTGGTAAGGGCAGACAAACTACTGAAAAGTCAATTTGTAATCTACCAGTTTCTCTTTAATCAGACTCGCTATGCGGGAAAACAGGGTAGATGAATTGTTAATGGGTTAAATAAATAATTCAAAAGTTAAATAAATGACTCACGATTTCAATCAAATGGCTCTCATTTGCCATTCATGCAAATGTACTTGCAAAATATATTCAAAGAAAGATGATATGAACCATGTGCAAAATTTTGCATCATCGTTTTTTCAGCCCGGCAACCTCTATGCTCCTTCCCTTTGAAGCTACTCAAAGAGATTACCGTTATATAGTTTTTGTTTAAAACTACAATTTTTGTAACTGAAAGGTATATCAATAAATAGAGTTCTCATTATTTGCAATTTAGAAAAAAAAACTGTTTACTTTTATGATGGCAAGTATTATTCACATGCAACAGCAGAGCTTTAAAAGCTGCTTTAAAAGCTGCTTTAAAAGCTGTTTAATATTAAAAAACAACTTGGCTCCTTCAAGATTGAAAGTATTAGAGAACGATCAATATCCAGCATATGACAACTCAGGGTACCTGAAATCCAACAGCCTGCTAAATAATTTTCGCAGTACTAAATATTAAAGACCATCAACTCAACATTAAATGGTGAATAGTAGTAAGGTTGATAGTGCCACTGGCCAGCCGTTTCAAACTGCGGTTAACAAACCAAACCTCGATTCAATTCAGTCTCCTTTACATTTCAGTTTATGATTTCGTGTGATTGACATATGAGGGGACCGGTCATTATATGCCTTGAGGAGCTGAGCTTCCCAAAAAGGAATGCTTCCACGGTTACCAATAACCAACATGTCTCCGTCCATATTGGTAATGCCTGTACGCTGACACACAGCTTTACACAGAAACGTACTGCGGAAAAGCACAGGGTGCATATATATAGCTGCAATAGCCTGCAAACCTCAAGTACAAGATAAGATAAAAAGAAGACTTGGCTGTTTAGTGGAATCAGGTTAGAATTTCATGGCGACAAATACTCTACATTCTGTAGAGCATTAAATGCGACGGCGGTCGCACTATCCGCCGTCGGATCTTTTCCAAAGTAAGATCCAACGGCGGACAGTGCGACTGCCCTCGCATTTAATGCTCTAAAGCATGTAGAGTATTTTTCGCCGAATTTCATCTCTGCCTTTTTCAAAAAAAAATTCCCATCTTCTTCTTGAACTTTTATCTCCCAAGTCTCACAATTTTTTACAACTCTTGTGAAAAAATAATATTTTCTTAAAATGAATTTTTATTAATAAAATACTTTTCAATAATAATGTTTTTATTTAAAAAAATATTTTTCAATTAAAATATATGTTTTTATTGAAGAATTTAATTTCCAATTAAAAAATAACAATAAATTTAATCAACTGTATTTTTAGTTAATCATGTGCTTTAAAAATTGAGGATGAAACAAAACACCCTACTAGTAGTGGCATATACACTTCAAAAGTGACATTCTCCATCATTATACAATATATAAAAAGTGGAACCTAGAAACATTTCATAATGTTGGGCCACCTGTAATGAAACATGCAAATTTTATAAAGGTTAACATGTTGTGTTAATGGTGTAGATGAAATTGTGACAATTTAAATTTTAATTAAAAGATATGTTTTTATTAAGGAGATTAATTTCCATTTGAAAAATAAAAATAGATTCATTACCCATGTTTCTTGTTGATCATGTATTATGAAAATTCAAAGTTGAACAAACCAACGTACTAACAATGACACACACAACTCAATAGCAACATGAAGTACATTAAGTGATAAACAAACAAAATATTGAACCTAGAATCTTTTAGAGAGGTTAATGTTAGGTCACATGTAATGCAACATACCAACATTTTCAATGTTAACATATTGCATCAATGGTTTAATTGAAATTGTGACATTTTATTCCAAAGGACTTGAGTTAAAAGGTGAGATAAATATAATATGCCCTTTATAGAGGCTATTCATTAAAAAAAATACCTTGCAATAGAAATTGTTGCAGGTGAACTTGCACATACCAAGCTGCAACAAATATTTCACTGAAGTGGAGTTATCTATGTATTACCCATAATGCACTTTGGTGATAATTTGAAAAAATAAATTTCTTTTGTTTTGCTTCATTGATAAGTGAAAGCATTTAGCATTTAGTTTTCTAATATAGATAATTCATTTTATTTTAATTTTATAGAAATATAATATTGTAAACTCATATGATTTGACATAGTAATTTAAATACATATAAAAAGTTTGGTAAAAACTATTTTTGAACGCAAGTTTTACTAATATAGAGCCACTAATGTGATACATTTTTTCATTCAAATTGACAACCATGGAGTTCAATTTAATTTTCAATGTTTTTTTTGTGGGGAGGGTCAAAATTTGTACCAACAACTTCATGGGGTTCCTTCTTCCTTCTTTGGGTCATTCACTTTCCCTTGGTTATAAATGGATAGGAAGAAACCACTTTCAACTTCAAACTTGGTTAAAAGGTTTTTTTTTCCATGAGTAAAAGTAATTGTTTCAACAAATTACTAAGTATTCAAGAATAATAAAATGTTACTAAGTTTTTACATATATCAAATAAATCATTTAAAAAAATGTGAGTAGATACATGAAAAGCTTTTAGCAACACGACCTATAAATTGTAACTTGGAAGTATTGGAAGTGTACAAAGTGGGATTGGGAGCCTCCCACAACAAAACCCATTTTCCACACCTTCTAGAGAAATGGGTATCCAAATTCAACACATGCTTCTAACTTCTAGGCCCATAATTGAAAATCAAGTGTGTCTAAAAGTCCATAGGTGGTGATTCGTAAATTAAGTAGCTAATAAATTGTTGATGCTTGGTAAATTCGGTTGATGATAAGTTGTTGAAGTTGGGTAGGTGGTTAGAATATTTTCTTCATTAATGCAATTTAAAACCTACTTCTTCTTCTAAAATGGTACCCATCTCTATTGGAAGTGGACTTTTGGACTTGAAAACTGACTTTTCTCCATTGATGTAGTTGAAAACCTACTTCTTCTTTTAAAATGGTAACCATCTCTTTTAGAGTTGCACTTTGGGACTTGAAAAGTGACTTATCTTTTAAAATAAAGAAACAAAGGCCAGAAAATGCATTAAAAAAAAGAGCACAACCTTGTATTGGGACAAGCTATGTTTTAATCTTGGTTATTACAGATATAATAACAACCACCTACTACATGCTATTTATCTAAGAATACACATATCTTAACAAATCTATTAATAAAAATTAATGACTATTTGAAAAAATAATTAACCATAAAAAATAAGTCTTAGCAAATTGTTTACCCATTATTTGAAAATATTTAGTAAAATTTTTAAAGCTATTTTGATGGTTAAAATGACCCATGACGACCATAAATTCGTCAAATTACAACTGTTGGAACTTTGATGTTTTATATGGTAATAACACATTTGTAAGCTAACGCCTTTATCTCTGGCGTTAGCTTTATGCCCGACCATTTGCACCGATCAGACGACCTCGCTCGCGTGAGTTGTCACATCAAGCACTGTTGGTCGTCTGATCGGTGCAAATAGTCGAGCAGAAAGCTAACGCATTTATCTCTGGCGTTAGCTTTCTGCCCGACCATTTGCACCGATCGGAAGACCTGGCTCGCGTTAGCTGTCACATCAAGCACTGTTGGTCGTCCAATCGGTGCAAATAGTTGGGCAGAAAGCTAACGCCTTTATCTCCGGCGTTAGCTTTCTGCCCGACCATTTGCACCGATAGGACGACCTGGCTCACGTGAGCTGTCACATCAAGCACTGTTGGTCATCCGATCGGTGCAAATAGTCGGGCAGAAAGCTAACGCCTTTATCTCTGGCGTTAGCTTTCTGCCCGACCATTTGCACCGATCGGACGACCTGGCTCACGTGAGCTGTCACATCAAGCACTGTTGGTCGTCCGATCGGTGCAAATAGTCGGGCAGAAAGCTAACACCTTTATCTCTTGATCCGGATTCACGACTTGCTAATTGGTTGGAATTTCAAATTCACTTCATCGGCCAATTTTGAAATTTTTTATAAAATGTTTTAAATATCGATTCGTGCTTTGGAATTTCAAATAATCCACTTCATTTGCCAATTTTAAATTTTTTTATAAAATGTTTTAAATATCGATTTGTGCTTTGGAATTTCAAATTCACTTTATTTATCAATTTTGAACATTTTTATAAAACTTTTTAAATTTTGAAATATTTTATAAAATGTTTTAAATATTGATTTGTGATGTGCTAATCATTGGAATTTCAAATTCACTTCATCCCTCAATTTTGAACATTTTTATAAAACTTTTTAAATATTTTATTAAATATTTGTGAAATTATTTACCAATTTTGAACAATTTTATAAAATGTATTAAACATAAGTTTTTTTTATTTTTTTCACAAGAAAAAAATCACATTTTTTTAATATTTAATTAAAACTATATATATATTTATACATAACAGTTTCATCTTCAAAACGAACATGGAAATTTAAAATCCTTCTGAGAGTCTTACAACTATATAGACATACAAACATACAAAAATTGTTGTTATACATACTGTTTTTAGAAAAAAAAGTAACAAAAGCATCAACAAACAAAGAATCTTGAATCTTGTGGAGGCAAAAAGATTGTCCACTGCTCATTCAAACAACCATGATCCCTTCTTGAAACTCCTCACAGAACAAAAGAATTTTAGAGAAGGGTAATGCACTCTTGGAAAGGGCATACTTACAGGGGTCTTTTGACCAATTAATAATAGTAAAAAATCTCCAAAAATTTGTAATAAGAGAATCTCATTAATCATAACAAAATTATTTATTAATATAGATTCATCTTAAACCTAGAAAAAATACACTTCACTAAATTTTTACAACTCGTTAAATTTTTATGTATGACTATAAAGAGTGTGCTGGCCTAAGGAAGTACCAGTGCCCACTCGTCACTTGTGGTGAGCCCTGGGATATTCCAATACCATTGGACATCACTTGGTGTAAGCGTCCACCTTTCTTGGGGATATCCTATGATACATGGAGGTGACCTAATCTCATGCTTACTTTGGGAGGTAGTTAAAGGCTATCATTATTTAATTATTTATTTCTCGTAGAAGATGAATGGACCTAACCACTTTTTGGTGAGTTGGTTAGGTAAGAGGAATATCTGTGCTAAATGGGACCTTATTTAACTTTGATGAGCATTTGACGTGGCATGTTAATGGATACATTGTAATTGTGGCTACAGAGTGTATGAAATTTATAAGACATTTGTTAGGAATTTTATTAGAGATGGATATATTGGAGTCGCTATAATACTGAGCCAAAAAGGAACTTGGGTTAGTAATATAATACATAAAAGAAGCACGATCAATTTATCAAATAGTATACAATGTTTTTAAAGAAACTTGTATATGATATGGATGAGAATGACAATTCCAGTTATTTTAGTTGATTGAATAGGGGTTTCAAGATAAGAGATCCTTCATGTCAAAGGAACATGTTACCAAGTCTATGAATAATTTTTTAGTCTCTCATTCCTTAGGTGAGAGACATGCCTTGCTCTTTTCCCAATTTCAACATTTCCTTATATTATTTATGCCTTTCTAAAAAACGGCTCTAAATGAGGTTATGTGTTCACATGAAAGATAGGTTTCTACACCTGCTCTACATATTCGAGGTATGCCTTGACAAGTTCCATTGAAAATCCCATGGTGATGACTTATTTACTGTAAAAGCTTATATCCTTTTTTTTTTTTTTTTTGATCAATATCCTCATGATTCCATCAAATAAAATTTTATTTGATGTTGTCTTTGATATACATTATTCCATCAAATAAAATTTTGTTTGATGTTGTCTTTGATATACATTTAGTTTGTTTTATATCCCAAGCTCCCATCATCACAATTTTGAAAACTTTATTGTAATATAGTTCCCTTTCTAATATTTCTAAAGAAATCCTCATGCAATCCTTTGTTGACCCCATTTGCCCATTATATAAAACACTAGTCTCCAATTCCTTCACGACTCCTATATTTTACAAAAACCAAAACACTATGTTTTTTTTAAGTCACTCTTCATTTTCACCATGCACACCATTGTTAAACTCTAGTAATCCTACCCTAGGGACTCCACCTTTGAGCTAGAGAAGAGATATCCTATAGAGACATAAAAGGTTAGGTGTGGTGACAATGGCCTCCCTCTTGGTTGTCCAAAAGCTATCATTGATTTTAGGAATTCAATATTAAGATGTTAGTTTGTGTGCTAACATGGAAGAACAATCATCTCTAAGATGATGGATATATTCTTAATGGTACAAAAATTGGTGGAGGAGGTTGATAGATACAACTATTGGGTAGGAAACAATGGCTTATATGATCATTTACTTATTTTTATACAACTAGAGAAGGAGGATAGAAAACCTCCATTCCCTTTTAAATCTAATCATGATTGGTTAGATAAGGAATATTTTAAACTTCTTATTACAAAAATGGAAATTTTATGATCCTTGTTGATGAGATTTAGTTATGCTTCAATTTGCCTCCAATCTCAAACAAGTTAAGGAGTCAGTTGTACGGAGCACAAAGATGAAAAAGGAAGAAAATCAAGTAAACCACTCTTTTTTAAAATAATGTATGAGGGTCTTCCAATGATTAGGAGTTGCTAGACTTAAATACATTTGAGGATAGAAAATGAACTTTTAGATAAAAATAAGGTAGAGTGGAGGCTTAAATCTAGATCCATATGATTTGAAGAGAGGGATATTAAAACTAATTTCTCTCACAATTATCGCAATTTTAAGAAACGTGTAAAGACAATTTGGTAAATTGGTATTTCTGATGGGTCAAACGAAAAATAATTTGAAGAGATTGTAAAAGTTAACAAGGTTCATTTTCAAGATATTTTCAAAGACATGAAATATCCAATCATAAAAGACTTATGAAGGTGATAAGGATTTTCCTACAAGTTTTGACCAAGGGGTGAATGAGAGCATAGAGACAAAAGTTACCAACGAGAAACCACCCACCCTTGGAAAAATAAGGTAATTTGTGATTTCACCTTAGCTATATTCTAAGAACAACTAAATATCATAATCTCCAACATGATTAAGGGATGGTATGCCTTCTTTAGTAAAGAAGGATATAATTTATAAGAAAATTGCAATAAATTTTATCAGCTTTGAAGGAAAACCTCCAAGCTTGGTCTTCTTGTCTCTTTTTCTAGCTTGAACCATCATATCTAGGGTTTTGTTGTGAAAAAGTGTTCCATTGGAAGGACTTTGATTAAGATAAAATACAAGGGCATAGTAGAGCACATAATTATTCAATAAAGGAATTGATGGGTGGTCCTCCAGTGCTTTTGAAGACGAGTAATGATTTATATGGCAAGTGCTTGGCACTTAGCAGTATGTCATAAATTTTTTTGCATAGCAATGTGCTTGAAAGCCATCAACCAAATATACACTTGCCATAAATGTGTATCATATATATCGATGGCTTATACCATTTTCTATACTCATTCTATCGGATCCATTTAGACCATCTAATACTGTCAACATAATAAAAATGAGATCCGAAATTTTATGAACACTCTATTCTCAATGATTGGATGTTCTCGCCAAAATCTATGTCATATTTTCTTCATACAATTTGAAATGCTTGAATGACTTGATATTTTGACCCATAAACCTAAACAACTTGTATTTCTTTATTTCTAAAAAAATTATGTCATTTTAACCTTTTCTAATAATATTTCTTAAATATTTTCTCCTCTAATAACATTTTCTAAAACCTTTTCTACTCTACCAAAGATTGCTCTCATGAGTACATCAAAAGCATCTACAAATAACATCAAATAATATGTAAATCCTTTTAGAATAAAAATGTAATAAATAATATCATTGTCATACAACGCTCCATGTTCTTCTATAAACAATAACTTTTAAATTATATAAATTAGCTTAAAACCCTAACTCTCATTGAACATAATATGAATACAATATAATAATAACTCACCTTATGAGATGAGTCCTTGATAAGTCTGACCTAAAGATGTGTGTCTTTGTCATATAATAAACCTTATCTTATCTAGCATGGTTTAATGATGTTTTTTTAATTTACTTTCTATAATTATATGTTTATATACTCATGACCTAGATACTCTTTGGGACCATGGTTGTGCAAGATTCGTGGTATCAATACTTAACATTGAAAAGAATTAATATTTGTCGTGCATGGTATCTTAGTGTGACAAGTATATTTTGAAGCCAAAACAATTGTGAATTTCCAGTTGTTATATCATGTACAATCTCTTAAATGAGCTTTGAATAAACTGACAAGGTTGTCAAATTTGTCCCTTTGTTCATTATATTTTTCATTTTCATTTTGGGGCTCCTTGATTTTGATTTTTCTCTCTGCAAAGCGTTCCATGAGGGTTTATTTTCGAAGACTAAAGTCTAGGGGAAATCATCCTAGCGATGATCTTAGGGTCTACTCTTAAAATTCCAAGAGGATTTACTGAGCAACTCCTTCCTTTTTGTTTTACCATAGAGAGACTCAGATTTAAAAGGAAAGATCACATCTTTGGATTTTTCCAGACTTGTATCCAAATCGAGAAAGGTAAAGTTTGGTTATCGATATGCTTATTTTTAGTGTTAATACAATAACTTCGTTTGTGAGCCACTGTAAATCAACTAAATCTCTTTTAAATTGTTATAAGGTTTACTCAAAGGTCATGGAGCATTACAAATTCCAGTGTTTCATTTATATTAATTTGATTCTTACAAAGGGTAAGCTGACTGGGATACTATTTACTCGATCTGGTTTTATAATCATAGGGTTTTCTCATTTCCATCTATCCAGTAATTTAGTATACTTATTATCAATCTATCATGTTATCCCTGGTAATTTCATTCACAAACTCTAGGCTCTTCGACATCTACAGAACGATGAATTCTATAACAAATAACAAGTATGCATGTGACTCCTGCATAGTATATATAAATGTAACTCCTGTAAAATGTGGAGTATAGCTCTTGTACAAACCTACATTTGGATTTTATTTTCAACCTAAGTTTTTAAATGTTTAAATGTGTATTTTTAGGGTATTCTCGTCTAGTCCCTCTTGGCCTTCAACGTTGTTTTAGTTCCACTTTGGGAATTTGTGGTTGAATTCTTGTATAGGATAGACATGAAATAATATTTTATAGAAGTAGGAGCCCCAAGTATAAAAATAAAATCATTATGGATAATGTATAAAATAATATAGCCCGCACGGGTGTGGCTCATTGGCGGTTCCATTGTTATGAAGTCACTTGTTGTAAATTGGAGGTCACGAGATCAATCCCACACGAGTTTACCTATCTCCCACATCTTGCGGCGGGTGTGGGGCACCTAGGGTTATATTGGTAGTGGGAATAGATCCCTAGACCCCATGTCACGAGAGTACCAGCCCGATCCCACTTGTCGATTCCCCTAGTAAAAAAAAAATGTATAAAATAATATTTAATTAAATGCAATTGTAAGATATGATATGCCATGGAGTGATATACATCTTTCAAAAGACAAAGTTAAGTCCTCCTTTCATCTATCAATGCAAAAATGAAACTCTAGAAAATAAAATTGTAATTGTGCATTATTTATGTCTAGGCTACACTATGGCAGTATAAGAAATGGATGCGGTGGATATTGTTATTATTACATTGTTTATGATTTTGGAATGATATTTTTTAGATTGATAGTATTTACTTCTTTGGATATATTGATTTCTCCATATAGTCTCTTATTAAAATTTGTTTATTTGTTGGTAGCTTCATAGGACTCTGATTTGACTAGGGCCATCCTATATTAAGGTGAGGTACAATATAAACGTACTTTGTGAAACTAGGCAATAGGACTATAAAAATGTTCTAGAGTAAAGCACTTAATACCATTCATTTGGGATTAGATAAAGTGGTGCTAGTGTTAAACGCATCTAATGATATTGTTAAAGGTACCAGGTTTTCTTTGTGTTTTATTATTCTTGTTATTATTTTCATGGAATCTAAATTTTCATTCTCATATGAAATTAATTGGACAAAGATTTTGAAACTTCATAAGTGACATGTAATATGGAACTAATATAATTCATTGTCATTCAATCCTAACCATTTCAAATGTTGTGTTTCAAAATTTCAGATATGTGGGGGAATGTTCACGATCTTCACTATGTATTAGTTTTTGTTGTAGTTTAAATTGAAAGAGTTTTTCCAAGATTGTATTGACACTTAATAATAAAATGCATGCAATGAGGAATACAAAATTTTCAAATAAAATTTCTTTAAAAATGGTAACATCGCTTAATTCTTAATAGTTTTTTTGATAGTATAAAAATCACTTGGATTACTATTTTTACATAGATTCACCCACTAAGGTGCTTTGTCCTTTGTATGCAGTGATCAGTTGCTTGGTAGTTCTTTTTTTTCGTACGAATTGTGAGTATTCCATGTTACAGGTTTGTTTGATTGATTATTAACAGAACTTGCTTAGAATATCTCTCCTAACCCACTGAAGTTAATTTATCTGTTTACTCAATAATGGAAGTAAATAGATTTGTGTTGTTCTAAGATGCGTATAAAACTCGACAAATATGTTCATAGGTAATATTTTCACCACAATTTTGGATGGATATGCATATCTAGATAAATGTTGCATATCTAAATAAATATGGTATTGCCTTAATTCCTTATAGCCTTGGTACTAGTTTTGCACCTTCAAGTTCATACCTAGTTTCATCTTATGGTCTTATTAAATTTGCTCTACAACATCTCTATGTCATTCAATGAATGAATGGGAAGGAGGTTGAGACCCCATGTAAAAAGTATATAGGCTTTCAAAATGATGATGGTGAAAGTGTAGCTATATTCAATGCCTATTTAAAATAAAATAAAACAAGGTTAGACCACATATCTTGTCCCAAAATTAGGGTGCAATGCATTATACATGAGATATACAACATGTTTATCAAACTATCATAGGCATATGATAAATGGTTTTACAAGGTAAATATTATGGGTATAACATAATGTTCTCAAGATACCTTCTGCATACCTTGTGCATGAGTTAATTTATGTGCATACCATAATTGTGGATATTAACTGAGTTAATTTATGTGTATTTGAGTCTCTCGAAGAGTCGAATACATAGATATCCTTAAGGTTGTACACCACTTATGTGATCTTAAATGCATCACTGTTCAGTCATGTGGGCAGGTACATTAACTTAAAAAAGTATCGATCTATGGAAACTTGGCTGCTAGGAATCCAGTTGTACATTTTTGTACTAGATTCATTTACTAGGCCTCAGTTTGGGTGAAACTGGGAATATAGAATTGATTTCGACTTCATTTGATGTTTTCTCCTGTTAGTCCTGGGTTCCTCCTCTCTGAGGGTTTGTTACTAATGTTTTCGCTTGTTTGCTACTAATCCTCGCATCCATTCTTGGAATGACCTCCTGGTGGGTAAGTTTCATGGTTTCATCTTGCCATTAGGCGCCATACGTTTGGATCTATGCTTATGTTTATAGGTTAAGGCTTCAAATGTTTACCTAGAATTGCTAAATAGGTTTCTATACTTGTTGTTAAAGAAATGTGTCATGGAAAAGGTCTCAAGTTGAGATTCTGGATTGCGTTGGCTCATGGCCTTTTTTTTAATCTTTTGAGGTAATCACCTTTCTCTGTTAATAGTAGTTTATTTGAGCAGTTTGGTAATCCATTTTTCTTTATGTAAACAATTTTGTTAACCCCTGTTTGTTGGGTGTTTACATGTGCGATGGCGGTTACACCTTTTCATTATTCAAGTTCTACTACAAGGGATTAACACATCTTCTTCAAGTATGCTAAAACAAAAGGTTTCTCAGCCTCTCCTTGTTTGTGAGTGGTAAAACCCACTTGTGGCTTGGATGGCAAAGAATGGTTGAAGTGGGTATGTCCCTTTCATTGAATTTCACCTATTAAAACTGGGCTACTCTCCCCCCGTCTTATTTTTTGGCTCTCTCTCTCTCTCTCTCTCTCTCTCTCTCTCTCTCTCTCTCTCTATATATATATATATATATATATATAGTAGTGCGATCTTTACTTCTTAGGAGTTGTAACTCAACTTTTGGTCATATATCTTTCAGTGCTTCCAATTTTGATTATTTTGTCCTCTATAGAATTTTTGTCAACTTCTGGTTTTTATAGAATTTTTTTCATGTCCTGGTCATAGATATTCTCATTTTTATAGAAATTTTTGTTTTGTTTCTTGGGCTTCTGTATTTTGCATATATTGTTATTGTTATCTTTTTCTTATTTTTATTGCATTGTTGTGATGTAGAGAATGGTGTCTCTAGATGTTGATATCCGTGATCTAAAGTTGAACACGGAGTTAGCAGTAAAACAACCCAAGAACCCCAGCACAACTTTCTCTTAAAAAAATATTTCCACGCACAATTATCCAAAATCGGAGTAGAGATCATGCCTCTACTATTAAGCCACTCACAAGCAACATTAAATATACAAGTTCCACAGGGCCTTTCTTCGAAGTAAATCGTCTTTTACTGTGGATAGGTGCAATTGTAGATAGCAATGTTGTTTCCACTATTACCATTTTGAACCTGTTATTTCCTTCAATGTTAGTGATGTACTAGAGCCTAGATCACGAAAGCCTCATTAACAAATATTACAGGATTTTATTGGCAGATACGCTTTGATTGAGCCTTAAATTTCCCTAGAAATAATTCTAGGATTTTCTTCCTTTGAAATGTGTAGCAAAAACTTTATAATAAAATTTTGAAAAATATTGGCCATGAGATAGTGGTAGTAATTGAAATGGTGAAAGAGCACAATGATACAGGGGGATTTCGTTTCAATATGGACTATTTGTTGGATAGTTTAAGTTATTTAATAAAACAAGATAGAAGGTTAAAATCTTTGTAGGATGGAAAATATATTTGTAATATATTCAATTCAATGATGATGTTAGAAATGTTTATGATGTGAATAATAATAATAATAAAGAGTTTTCGATGCAGCCTAGTTGAACAAATGCATCAATGTGTTTATAGTAATAATGCACTGGTAATGTGGAGGATCATAGACAAAATGGGTTCCGGCTCTCTGATGTGCGGCTAGGGTTTCCCTAGCCATCGTCCTGTCGTTGCTCTCGCCGGATCGTGCTGGGTGAGCTCGTCGCTGTCTGTGGCCTTGCGTAGTGGCTCCCAGACTGTTGGGTGTTCCCTACTCCTCTTGTTGGATCCGTTACTGGGTGCATCTTGCTGGATCCGTTACTGGGTGCATCTCGTCGGTTCCTTGCCCTCTGTGCAGTGGCTTCCGGATCCGCTCTCGCCAGTTATGGAGATTGAAGCCCAGCTTCTAGCCTTTAAGGCTCTTGTTCATGCAGCTGCTCCTCAGGTTGCCTCTTTGCCCACCTCCAAGTTCGTGAAAAATATTAATGAGATCCCATCTTTGGAACTCTCTCCTTCGGATCCTTACTAGAAAGCAATCATTCTCTCAGAGAGAGCCCTCATCGGCAAATTTACAAGGCTGTGGCCAAGCCCTAAGGCGGTAGAGCTTTGGATTGCTGGACATTGGAATCCTATTTTGTAAGGACAAGTCTCTCTCTTTGCAGCTGGTAGGGGTTATTTTCTTTTTCTTTTTTTGAATAAAGAAGAACGTGATCTTGTTTTTCGATTGGGTCTGTTCTTCATGGGCTCGAGAGGGTTGTTCTTAGCTCCGTGGACTCTGGGTTTTAACCCAAAAGCAGACATCACAGCGGCTCCATTCTGGGTAAGATTGCCTCATCTCCCACTTGATCTTTGGGGGAAAAGCTCTCTTGCAGATATTGGTAATAAGATAGGGTGCTATCTAGATAGTGCAGATCCAAAAGGGAGCTAGTTTACACATGCCCGCATTTGCATGGAGGTAAATCTCAAAAAAGGGCTCTCGAAGGCCCTAAATCTTACACTAGGAGAATGGAGCCACATCCAAGAGCTGGATTATGAGCAGATCCCATTCAAATGCAACTTTTTCCATGTCCATGGTCACTTTTCCAAAAGCTACCCCAATATTTTCGAACCTCAGAAATCAAATGCTCCCCAGGCAACTAAAGAAGTAGAGTTCCAGATGGTCACTAATCGACATCACCCCCCTCGACAAAAGGATCGTCAACAGCAAAAGGATCCTCTTCAAGATCCTTCCATAGCATTCTCTCCTCCGCTGGAAAGCAAAAACAGATTTGAAGTTTTGAAGGAAGTAGAAGCACAGGAGTGTGAAGCAGCAGATGATCTGGTGCGAGGCAAGACCCCCTTAGGCTCTTCTGCCCCCCCCCCGACAATAGCTATCGTTGCCCCATCCGCGAAATAAGCTTCTCCAAGCCTTCCCTCAAGCTCTAAGAGAGATGCTCAGGCATTAGATCAAGAGACCTCAGTTCAAGCAGGACTAGCTTCCTTAGTTCCTTCTGCTGGGTCAGAAGGAAGCTCCGACCTTGAAGACTTCTCAGCCCCCTCTTCCCCCCTCACTAGAGGGAGAAAGTCCAACAAAGAACGTATGGAAAAGAAAGCATCCCCAAAATGTTTTTTGGGATCTCAAAAGCGGTTAGACTCTTTTATTAAGGGGCACTCTTCCTCCCCTACATATTAATGGTTTGCTTCTGCATTCTTCTCTGCTCACAGTTTGTGAGAGTTTACTGTTGTAAGCAAATTTTTTCTTTCTCTCGAAAAAGATCTGGAAGCAAGTGGGATTTATCTTTCAAGATAGTCATAACTCATAAGAAGGCTGACAACACTGTTAGAGGTCATCAGCCCTCTTCAAGTTTGTACGCTGCAGATTCTGGTTTACCAGAAAGCGATTAATACAACTCTAACCGTCTTTGTCTAAAAAAAAATAATAATAAAGATTTACATCAACACCAATTATTTAGGAATGAAAGTATTGTGGTAGCAAAAGTCGCAACAACCTCCATCCAACAGAGGACCTCTTTAGATATCTTTGGTCCCTGTTATTCCCAATATTTACACATCTATCTTCAACAAGAACCCACTTAATTCCTATGATGTTAACTGGGTTTGACATTGCTTTATCACCCAAAGTGAGGCCATGAGTCTTTTTTGTCTTCAAAGTCCTAGCACCTTACCTTATCTATCAATTAATTTCTCAAGACACTTCCTTGCCGACGGCCTATTTTTATTCCTTTCTCACCACACCATCAATAGAAGTATTGTCTCATCATTTTGTCAATTATATATTTGTCCATTCGAAAGATAAAAAAGTGACCTAAGGATATTTGTACATGAAATTATGTCGCCTTTGATGGGTGGGATGCCACAAGCAAGATGCCTGCAGGTTTACAGATGCCAACGAGATGCCTAATGTCAAGGTCTATTAAATACTGAACATTTTACTCATTTTACCCCTTGTGAATGAAGCCAAAACATAATTCTTATTACGTGTAAGAATATGGAAGTCTACTTTAGGGTTAGCCAAATACTTTTACATGTTATTTATGCAACGTATGTGTGTGTATATATATAATTAATCTTCGAGAGATTTCCTTAATGAAGGAAGGACCTTCCTAATATGCCTCAAGCAGGGCGTGAATGGAACCATCATGGATCATTTTAGTTTGTGTAGGCCCCATATCAGTATACATTGCTTATCATAATGATTACTGCATCGTTTCCCAGTGCAACCTCAGACATAAAAGGCATTATAGCGATTTTGAATGGCAGTTGATTCAACATTCAGTGCTTGGATAAATAGAGTAGTTGTGAGATTTTGAATGACAGTTGATTCAACATTCAGTGCTTGGATAAAGAGAGTAGTTGTGAGATATAGCCAAGATCGCAGGCTTCGTGCAGAAATTGAGATAACTAAATATTGCTACCAACATGGGTTTTGCAAAGAAAATGTATTGGTTGTTCCACTAATGAGGTGGAGTTATGGGTGGTATAGTTTGGAGGAAAATAGGTTAAGTTCACGGTGGTATTTGCATGTGCGTGGAGTGTATTAAACTTTAGGGCCATCGTTATAAAAAGATGAAACAATTCTACGTGGAAACTTCATAATAATAGTGATAATTTATTATTATTATTATTATTATTATTTGGTTAGGGGTGTCGTTATGAGTGGAGACACTTTCTAAGGCCTTAATTTTTGGGAGTAAATGTAATTTATATTTGGTTTAGTTTATTTTTTTTTGGTAAATCAAGTATAAATATTGGTAAGCTAATGTAATTTGGAAGATGAAGTTAAGTATAAATATTGGTAAGGTATTGTAATTTGAAAGATGAATTTAATATATTACAAAGAATTTATAGACAATATAAATAACTAAGGAAATAATGCTTTGTTATTTAAAATGATTTTATTTTAGGTAATTTGGAGAAGTTCCATACATCATAATAATTATAATAATAATAGTGTTTGATGACTCATAGTTTTGATTTAAGAAATGAAAGTGCCTCTCTAACAAAATTTTAATCTAATAGAATGTTAGAAATGATGATCATGAACCATCTAATAACTATATAAAATTTCTTATCATATGTGCTTAGTGGGAGTGATTTATATTTTTTTATGGAATTTCACTCAATGTATCTTGTTTAACATTATTATTAAATTTATAATTAGAGTTTGTGTGAATTTATTTATTTTATTCTTTATTTTAGATGTGTTACAAGATTAATGATAGGGTTACTTGGAAGATATTAGTAGACTCTAATGATGAAATAAATGAGAAACTTTAGTATCTGGAGGATGTATCGAAAGTACCTAACTAGTAAAATGACGATCTTCTTGTGGTTAGATGATAAAGGTTAATCAAACTTGAAGATCCATATCTCAACAATAACACATGTCACTCATAGTATGCCATTTCATGATAACATTTTGTAAGGTCATTCCGAGACTCATAAATCGATGTGCTAAATAATTACTTTGATGATATTTTCTACATTAGATGTGGTGTCTCATAAATCATTGTTTTATTTGGTAAATCATTGCTTATTTGATCAAGCATGCTAATTCATTGAATCTTGTGAATGACCCAAATCCAAGCTATGTACATGATCATATGGTGTTATTGGAAAGTAAGAGGAATTTTTCTAAGTTCATTTGGGTAAAAACGTCAATTATGTTTGTTTTAAGAGGAATGCAGGGAAGTCCATCCATGAAAGGATTTCGATTTTTCATTTTTGTGGAGTCTAATTTATTAATATTATAGAAAACATTAGCTCTTTACGGCTATAGTTATATTTGGGCTTATGCACAATCATGGACTCTTTAAAGACACTTTAGATGCCACATAATACTAGAATAAACGGAAAACTCTGACTTTAGGTGACAATTAGGGGTACTTCCCTAACTTATTTGAAGATGAAGTAAAAAGAGAAAAGATAGGAAATTGAATCATCTTTCATAATATATAGCATTTATGCAGAGAAAATGTGTGTAAATGATTATAAAATTAGTTTCCGTGAAAGTGGGTTTTCAAAATTTTAGCACATCTTAACATATATGTTTGTGCGGGTGCAGTAATATATGAGGTAAATGATGTCCATTTGAGATAAAATCTTGAAAACATATAAAGGACATATGGGTCTAGTGCAACACTATTTATTCGGAATTTTTCATGGATTATTTTTGTATTATTAATTATTGAAGTCAGAAAAGCTTGAAATTAAAACCTTATGTGTGGGTGCAACACTTTAGGGGAAAAAATTAATGAAATCCTTGATTTCTAAATATAATATCGTAGATCTTGATCTCGTCTAGTGCACCATATAGTTTTTTTGGGAAATGGTGATGGAAATCAAAAGTTATATAACAAACAATCGATGCATGTATTTTTTAAAACTGACGTGTGTCATTTAGAAAAATAATTATAAATAAATAAAGCATAGTTTTGAAGGAAAAAATTACATATTCAGAATCGTAATATCGTACTCTACAATATCCTTGATTTTCATAAAAAAATATTGTGTATGTCATATCAAAACACGCCATCTAAACTGAGCATATTGATAGAGTTCTAAAAGACAAGCAATAGCCCTGGTTTATTTGTCCTAGCCAATAGGTTCGGGATTTCGAAGCTACTTCCAAACCTAATGCCAAACCTTAATCCCGCCAATTATTTTAATTTTAAAATAATGCATATGCATTATAGCTTATTCGTATCACATATGCGATATGATAAAGCTATAACACATATGTGTTTTGTCTTAACTAATTTGTTTTTGTTCTAACGCATCATTTTTCATCACCCTCATCCTCATCATCATCACCACCCTCATCCTCATCATTATCATAATCACCCTCATCCTCCTCATCATCATCACCCTCATCCTCATCAGCTTCATCGTCACCGTCGTCCTCATTATCATCATCACCCTCATCCTCATCATCATCATCATCATCACCCTCATCCTCATTAGCATCATCATGGTCATCATCATCATCATCCTCATCATCCTCATCCTCCTCCTCATCATCATCACCCTCATCCTCATCAGCATCATCATGGTCATCATCATCATCATCATCATCATCATCATCACCCTCATCCTCATCCTCATCCTGATCATCATCATCATCATCATCATCACCCTCATCCTCATCAGCTTCATCATGGTCACCATCATCATCATCATCATCATCATCACCATCATCATCCTCATCCTCATCCTCATTATCATCATCGTTAACCTCATCATCATCATCACCCTCATCCTCCTCTTCATCATCATCACCCTCATCCTCATCATCATCATCATGGTCATCATCATCATCATCATCACCCTCATCCTCATCACCATCATCATCATCCTCATTTTCATCATCATCATCATCACCCATGGTCATCATCATCGTCGTCAACCTCATCATCATCATCACCCTCATCCTCCTCCTCCTCCTCATCACCCTCCTCCTCCTCCTCCTCCTCCTCCTCCTCCTCATCATCATCCTCATTGTCATCATCATCATCATCATCATCATCATCACCACCCTCATCCTCATCACCATCATCATCATCCTCATCCTTATTATCCTCATCATCATCATCACCCTCATCCTCATTAGCTTCATCATGGTCATCATCATCATCATCATCATCATCATCATCACCTCCATCATCCTCATCCTCATTCTCATCATCATCATCATCAACCTCATCATCATCATCACCCTCATCCTCCTTATCATCATCATCACCCTCATCCTCGTCATCATCATCATGGTCATCATCATCATCATCATCATCATCACCCTCCTCCTCCTCCTCATCCTCATCCTCATCATCTTCATCACCCTCATCCTCACCAGCTTCATCATGGTCATCATCATCACCATCACCATTGTCATCATCATCATCATGGTCATCCTCATTGTCCTCATCATCATCATCATCATCATCATCATCATCACCCTCAACATCATCATCATCATCATCACCCTCCTCCTCCTCCTCCTCCTCATCATCCTCATCATCATCATCATCATCATCATCACCCTCATCCTCATTAGCTTCATCATGGTCATCATCATCATCGTCAACCTCATCATCATCATCACCCTCATCCTCCTCCTTCTCATCATCATCAACACCCTCATCCTCATCATCATCATCATCACCCTCATCCTCATCATCATCATCATGGTCATTATCATCATCATCATCATCATCATCATCACCCTCATTCTCATCCTCATCATCATATTCATCATCCTCCTCATCGTCACCATCATTGTTCATCATCATCTTCATCGTCAACCTCATTCTCATCATCATCATCACCCTCATCCTCATCCTCATCAACCTCGATCCTCATCATCATCATTCATCACCCTCATCCTCACCATCATCATCATCTTCATCAACACCCTCATCCTCATCATCATCACCATCCTCATCATCATCATCATCATCATCATAATCCTCATCCTCCTCCTCCTCATCATCATCACCCTCATCCTCATTATCATCATCATCACCCTCATCCTCATCATCATCATCATGGTCATCATCATCATCATCATCATCACCCTCATCCTCATCATCATCATCATATTCATCATCCTCCTCATCATCACCATCATTGTTCATCATCATCTTCATCGTCACCTTCAACCTCATCATCATATCACCCTCATCCTCATCATCATCAACCTTGATCCTCATCATCATCGTTCATCACCCTCATCGTCTCCATCATCATCATCTTCATCGACACCCTCATCCTCATCATCATCACCATCCTCATCCTCATCCTCATCCTCATCATCATAATCCTCATCCTCATCATCATCATCATCATCATCACCCTCATCCTTATCCTCATCATCATCATCATCACCCTCATCCTCATCATCATCGTCATGGTCATCATCATCATCATCATCATCATCATCATCATCATCATCACCCTCATCCTCATCATCATCATCATAGTCATCATCCTCCTCATCATCACCATCATTGTTCATCATCATCTTCATCGTCACCCTTGTCCTCATCGTCATCATCACCTTCATCCTCATCATCATCGTTCATCACCCTCATCCTCACCATCATCATCATCTTCATCGACACCCTCATCCTCATCATCATCACCATCCTCGTCATCATCATCATCATCATCATAATTCTCATCCTCATCCTCATCATCATCATCACCCTCATCCTCATCTTCATCATCATCATCATCACCCTCATCCCTATCATCATCATCATAGTCATCATCCTCCTCATCCTCCTCATCATTATTCATCATCATCTTCATCGTCACCCTCATCCTCATCATCATCATCACCCTCATCCTCATCATCATCAACCTCGATCCTCATCATCATCGTTCATCACCCTCATCCTCATCATCATCAACCTCGATCCTCATCATCATCGTTCATCACCCTCATCCTCACCATCATCATCATCTTCATCCACACCCATCCTCATCCTCATCACCATCCTCATCATCATCATCACCATCATCATAATCCTCATCCTCCTCCTCCTCATCATCATCAAGGTCATCATCATCATCATCATCATCACCACCACCCTCATCCTCATCCTCATCATCATCATCCTCATCCTCATCCTCATCATCACCATCACCCTCATCCTCATCATCATCATCATGGTCATCATCATCATTGTCATCATCATCATCATCCTCATCCTCATCATCATCATCATCATCATCATCCTCATCCTCATCATCATTGTTCATCAGCCTCATCCTCACCATCATCGACACCCTCACCCTCATCCTCATCGACACCCTCACCCTCATACTCATCATCATCATGCTCATCGACACCCTCAATGTTCATCACCCTCATCCTCATCATATATATAAATGTAAATTGCATATATTCATTGAGCACTAAATCGCATATGCGATATATCTCATATGCACTAAATCGCATATGCGATATATCACATATGCGTTATGGAAAGCATGTAAAAACTTGCCCGTTCATTAAAAATATGGAATTCAATATCGCATATGCGATATATCAGAGGTGTGTTATATCGCATATGCGATATGTGTTTTATAGAAAATGTAGGGTGGCATCGTGTTGGCCAGCTTTATTGTATCAAAAGACATAATTCGTCTAAACCCGCGCACAGAGAACTGTTCGACATGCAATTTTTTATCATTACATAATTCCATAGTTTTGTATAGGTTTGCATGGATTTCAATGGGGAATGTACGTAATAGAGGACGAAAGTCAGCAAGGAAGGTGCTTACACTAGAAGAAGCAGAAAATAAAAAACAAAAAAAGGAAGATTCAAGAAATCGTCGGCATTCATTACATGAGCAAATAGTTACCATTCCCTGTCAATAGATACCTGACGTAGAGGCTAAGGAAGACAATGCAACATTAAAGGAAGCTGGTTATACGGAAGTTGATATTATTGATCCATTAGTTAACAGACAATCTTGTGAAGAGTTCAGTAATTATGTTACTCCCGATGTAAATGTGACTCAGCAACAACCATATTCGGTGGTTCAATCTCCTAATCGAAGTTGTGAGCCGGTAGTGGATGTAAACGTCAGTCCAGCATTTCAAACGGCAAGAAATTTTGCATCAAAATGAAAGAGAACTCCTAAACGAATACAAGTGGATGAGAGCGGATTGACTTCCAGGGAAGGTAAGGTGGCTAAATGCACTATCCTTCGTCATTCTTCTCAAATAATGAAACAATATTTTGATAACAAATCCCAAGCTGCTAAATGCCAATTGTTTTTAGCTTTGCTTAAATCTAGAAATATGGCAACTATTAGAAGAAATTTAGGCATAACAACAATGAAGAATACCGAATCAAGTAATCACATTGTTAAATCTCTTGCTGCTGCATTCACATCGATTGGTAAAAAAACTCGTTCACAAGACTGTAATGTGGCTCATCGTGTATTGGCTGAATCAATTGTATGTAGATCCACAAGACAACATCGTTTACTTAAATGCACATCACAAATTGTTCCTTTACATCCAAAGACACTTAAAAAATATTCAGTAAGAAGAGACAACCTTGATGTAGAGGGACAAATGGAAACATTATGGGCATTTAGCAGTATGTTGCCCCACAAAGACATGAAGTTAGTTGAAGCAGTGAAGGGCCTAGTGCAAACGTTTTGGCATGATAACACTAGGCCTTCTTCTAAAATGAAGGATGTGTTAAAACATTGTAGGGGTTCTAGAAACACTGAACCTCATGTTAAACATTATCTTGACATGACACAAACTCAATTGTTCGAGATGTTTAAAGTTTCCCATGTAGAGCTAAGGCTCGAGCAAAGATCTTTTGAAAAATGCAAGCCTTGGTATGTTAGAATCAATACCATCCGGAACACTTGTTGTTGTAGATACCACATAGAGTTTTACCTATATTACCATACATTTGCACATATACGTCATTTTTTGCATCCTAACCATGTGCAAAAATGCTCAAGTACAGTACCACCAATGTCATCCAGAGATTTCATCCATAGCATAATGTGTCCAAGGAAAGATGGGCAGACACATTACTTAAAACAATGTGTAGACGTTTCTTGCAACAATTGTGGTGGGCTATCATTATGGGCTGATTGCATCCATGAAAGTGAAGATCAAGCATTCGGGAATGCAATTGTCGAGAAGCAGAACTATCAGTATGAGACATATCAGCTAAATGATGGGAAAGAAAGTAGGAAGATTAAATTGGTGACATCATAGATAAATTCTTGAATATTGACAAATTAATATTCATGTACACATTTTTTATGTGGCTTATTGACATATTAATATTCATGTATCAAGTGCGAGTATGTGATTTTATTCCAGAGTTTCATGGAAAGATCCAACAGTACATTCAACATGTCGATATGGCACGGTGGCAAGATGAGAAATTCAGAATATGCCGGGACACCTTCCCTCTTGGAACAATACTATCAGTGGTTGACTTTGCGGAAAATTACACCCTACAACCACAAAATGAAATTCAAAGTCAATACTATCACTCAGAGCAGGTGAGCATAATGGTGCATATCATGTATCGACCTGGGCAAGATAGCAATGAAGAGAAATGTGTGATACTAAAAGAGAATCACTTCTACATAAATGACGACTGGACCCATGAAATCCATTACGTGCAACATTGCTTTAAATTATTCTATGATCACGTGATAGCTATGGATATACCATTTTATCGTTGTTTCATTTGGTCAGATGGTTGTGCTGTATAGTTCAAGAATGCACATGTATTTGAATGGTTGTGTTTGTTGCACATAAAATACAAGGTGCCACATGTATGGAACTACTTTGAAACTGGTCATGGAAAAGGAGAGCATGATGGTGCTGGTGCATGCATTAAAACTGCCCTTCGAAGGGAAGAGATGATTTTTACAGGTGCTCGCCTTCAAGACACTGCATCTATAGTCCAATGGTGTGCATCTGTCATGGGAGAACAAGCAACAAGGAAACACTTAGTGCGAAGAATATTCCGGGAGGTGACAAATTTGGACCGATCACAAACACCTCGGGTGAACACAGTGCATGGAACTTGACAGTTTCATTCAATTAGAAGCTCAGACAACTCGGCCCTACAAATTTGGACAAGATTGAAGGCTTGCTTTTGCAGTTCTTGTAGCATCAGTGAATGGGGCGATTGTGAGCATACGGATACCCTTGATACATGGGATCGAGTGACACTTGGCACCAATTTCAATGGGGTTAATGAAATAGACCATTTGGAAGATGATCAGACACATATTTCTACAGACTATGATCACATATCAGATCTCATACAAGTAGGTACATGAGTAGTACTTAAATAAGAAAATGGATTTATGTATTGTTTACTCGACCTATGTAGAATTTAATTTATGTAGAAATTAGAAATGAAAGACCTTATTTAAAAAATGTATTGTTAACTCGACCTATATTCTTTCACAGGTCAGATATATGCAGTGGTTGCCCCAAAAAATAATGAATGGGTTCTGACTATTGGTTGGCACATTGCTTAGAGGGGAGACAAACCCTTCTAGAACCTGTTACAGATGATGAAAATATTGAATTCCCAATCGGCTCGATGGTTATAAAAGGGGATTACTTGACACTTGCAGCACAACAGAAAAGGAAGGGTGGGTATGTATATCAGGATTATAGACTAGGAGCTATTGTATACCACTTCACCAACCTACTAGTTGGTATAAACATCAAGTTGCACACACTTGCTCACAAAAATTGGTCACATGTACGATACTTGCTACCTCATATAGAGCACGAAATATTGATGGACACCATCGGCACCAGAGATGATCCAGATGGCCTACTTGTATGAGTGCATTGTCAGGTGCATTATTTAACCTTTAAAGTGAATTCTGAAGCACAATTTCCATTATTTAGCCTTACTTTATTCCCAATGTAATAAACCCGTGATTGACAGATACCATTCATAGACATAATATTATTTAGAGGATAATGGACACTATAAACACGATCGTACAACCTCGGGTGAGTTATCTATAAATCATCTTTACACATTTTCATTGGGTTCTCTTTTCTTTCTTATGATGTTACTAATGTCTAGCCTTTCGTGTGCCTAGGATATAAACACCATCTACGGCACATTGGAGGCACCAAGAATGGTGTCTTTAGACACCACCAAATAGAGTTCGGAAAATAACAAGCTCTCGAGTTGTTGAAATTTACATTTATTGATATTTTTAGTTTAATATACATTTAATTACATTGCCATGTACAAATCAGAATCCAACTAGGCTTTCATACTTGCATGCACCAACTAGGATTTCATGAACACCAATTTGCATGCACCAGCTAGGGTTGACAAGGTATGAGATGGAACTAGGGTTTAGTGAGCAAAAGGGGAGTACTTGACACTTGTAGAACTATGGTTTGGTGAGCAATTTGCAAGTTAAGAGAGGGAACTAGAAACACATGATCACCAATACTTGCATGCACCAACTAGGATTTCATGAACACCAATTTGCATGCTCCAACTAGGGTTGGCAAGGTATGAGATGGAACTAGGGTTTGGTGAGCAATTTGCAAGTTAGGGAACTAGAAACACATGATCACCAATACTTGCATGCACCAACTAGGATTTCATGAATAACAATTTGCATGCTCCAACTAGGGTTGACAAAGTATGAGATGAAACTAGGTTTTGGTGAGCAATTTGCAAGTTAAGAGAGGGAACTAGAAACACATGATCACCAATACTTGCATGCACCAACTAGGCTTTCATGAACACCAATTTGCATGCTCCAACTAGGGTTACCAAGGTATGAGATGGAACTAGGGTTTAGTGAGCAATAATGTGCAAGTTATGAGAGGGAACTAGCAAAACATGATCACCAATACTTGCATGCACAAACTAGGCTTTCATGAACACCAATTTGCATGCTCCAACTAGGGTTACCAAGCTATGTGATCCGAAAACAAGATCTTTACTACTCTATGATGTTAACATGAATTGCATAAAGAGCATGAATGAAGCTCACAAATCCATAAGAAGAGAACTAAACAACATAGACAATACGCACATAAAGACAACAAGTTGATAACGGAGTTCGTCTAGGATGGACTACGTCTCTAGGCCTGCTTCTCAATAGGAGGGCCGATCTATAATCTCAACATAAGGCAAAATACATGGCAATGATACAATGATACCTTGGCGACAATGTTAAGGAAGAGAACCGTTGTCCAAAACACAACAAGACTACTTCCAGCAACTCCGAAGCCTGAAGACGGTGTGAAACGAGTATAAACACTCGTACCTTCCTCCTGCAGAGCTACGCAATCTTCCTTCTCTCCTTTAGCTACAAAGTCTCCACTCCAAAGCATGCTTGACAATGGCAAATGAGAGGGTTTATATAGGCTTGTATGGACTCCTCTCACATGATCCTCATGGTTTCTCAAGTTACAACAATTTTGCCTAAATAGGCATATGGTTACAACTCCATGTTTGGTTATCATGTGGTTGGGCTCTTTATTAACTAATAAACAAACATTTAACAATACCCTTTTAAAATGGCATTGGATTTTTAATATGGTTAAAACCATATTATAATAATACAAACCCACTTAAAAGTCATAACCAATTCGAACCCACTTAAGAGCCATTTCCAAAGTTTTTAAAAGCACGTGTTTAAATAGTGGGCGCGTCCCACATGGTGGTTGTGCCCACGGCAGGAGGGGATATCACGTGGCCTTGTAACAATCCTTGTCACGTTGTAACAACCTTGGTACATTAAAAACCATGGGTTGGGGCTTGCCCTGGTCCCCTTTTGTGCTATTATAAACTTCCATAAGGTTAAATCCAAAAACCTTAACCAACATACCAATAACCATATGTAGCCCAAGTGGTGAAGGCGGAGCGCTTATACAAGAGAGGTCATGGGGTCGAACCCTGCGGAGGCCATAATTTTTGCCTTAGACATATTGGCCAATCCTGTGTTGCCACGTGGTGGCCTCGGATTGGTCCACCTCACGCCCAGTCAGCGTCCAGTCAACCGCCCAATCACTGCCCGTACTGCCACGTCACCGTCCATACACCTAGTCAGCAGTATGCCAGCTCAGATCCGTACTGCCATGTGTCACCTTGTGATTGGTCCATACACTTTCCATGTCACCTTTTCCATATCGTACGGATTCCACGTGTCACCCTTTCAGTGGTGCCACGTGGCACCTCCATTTTGCCAAATTTGTTTATTTCACTAATACAACAGAATGCGATAACTTTCTCATACAAAGTCCATTTGAGGTGAAATGAACGCCGTTGGAATCATCTCGATGAGCCCTTCGATCTAGTGCTAGTTTTGTTGAGATTGGAGGACTTCAAAAAAATTTCCTTCTTGGATCCTCCTAGATCATTCCTCTCCACTGAGAAGCTTTTGGCCTCCAAAAGCCTTTACTAATCAACAGATAGGTGAGGAAATTGCTCCCTCAATTTCTCCTTCTCGATCCACTCGGCTTTGCTTGGATGAGTGCCTTTGATGCCCACTCGAAGATACTCAATATCACCTCTGCGAGAAGTCCTTGTCCTTCTGTCCAAGATGACATCTTCCTTTAGTTCATCCATGTACTCAGGAGCAAATTCATCAACTGATGGAAATGAGACATTCTCCCTTTCATCCATGATCATGGGAGGCTCATAGAGTTTCAAGTTCTCCACATTCACCACTGAGTATATCTGCATGTATGGCGGTAGCTCTAAGTGAAAAGCATTCGTCCCAATCTTCTCCAAGATGGTGAAGGGACCATATCTAATAGGCTTGAGCTTCTTTCCTTCTCCTTTCATCCTCTCCTTGCTGATGTGAAGCCACACTTGATCTCCCACCTGAAACTGATGATCAACTCTATGCTTGTCATGGCAAGCCTTTTACTGGGCTTGACTCTTCTCCAACTGCTCTTGCACTGCTTGATGTACTTGTTGAACTCTCTGAATGAACCTGCGGGATTTGTCTTCATCCTTGGAAGTGCTTGAATCAACCTCTCTCCCATAAGTCAATTCCAATGGAGTCTTTGGCAAGTACCCAAAGCATGTCTCAAATGGCGAGCTCTAAGTGGAAGAATGCATAGCCCTGTTGTAGGCATGCTGCACATATGGATCTGTTCATCCCATAACTTAGGATGCTTGTTACAATAGCCTCGAAGCAAATGGACAACTGTCCTATTGACTACCTATGTCTGTCCGTCGGTCTGTGGATGGAAAGTGGTGCTCCTCTTCAACTTGGTGTCCATCATACACCATAATTTTGTCCAAAACTCTCCAAGGAATCGGGAGTCCCAATCCGAGATAATGGACGTAGGAAGTCCAAAGTGAACCCATACATGTTGAAAGAAAAGAGAAGCAGCCTGCTTTGTAGTGACCTTCTTTTTACATGGCATAAGAATACACATCTTGCTAAACCTATCCACAACCACATACAAGTAGTCATGGCCCCTCCTAGACATAGGCAAACCCCCAACAAAATCCATGGAAATGCTTTCCCAAGGATGGGAAGGAACAGGAAGTGGTGAGTACAGCCCCAATTTTCTATTAGTGGGCTTACAAGTAGAGCACATCACACACCCCTTTACATATTTTGTTACAATGTCTTTCATGCGAGGCCAATACACGAGTCTTTGCAAATGAGCCAAAGTCTTACCTACCTCAAAATGCCCTGATACAAGAGAAGTATGAACTTCTTGTATTACATGGACTCTTTCACTGATAGGAACACATAGCTTGCCCAAATGATAGAGCAACTTTCCCTGCAAATAGTAGTCTTCCACCTGTGTTCCATTGGTTAGCTTCTCATAAATCTCCTTGAAATAATCATCAGTAGCATACTGCTCAATATAACTTTCATGGGATAAAGAAGCATTTTTCAAAACAATAGATGCAACAATAGGAGGTCTAGAGAGCATATCTACCACTTTGTTACTAGTACCCTTCTTGTACTTGATCACTAGATGGAATTGTTGAAGGAATCCCATCTACCTGAAATGACAAGCTTGCTGGAGCTTAGTCTGGGACTGGAGATACTGCAAGGGCTAATGATCGGTATGGATGATCGTCTCCTTACCCATCAAGTAGTGTTTCCACTTCTTAACACTCTGAACCAAAGCATACAACTCTTTGTCATAGGTGGGGTAGTTGATCACTACTTGAGTAAAAGTCTCTGAATGGTAGCAAATAGGCTTGCGGTGTTGCATCAATACTGCCCCCATGGCATATCCACTGGCATCTGTCTCTATCTCAAATGGCTGCTGCAAATCGGGCAAGGCTAGGACTGGGGCGGTGCTGATCTTTCCCTTCAATGTGTCGAAGGCTTTCTGCTGCTTACCTCCCCACTGGAAGGATTTCTTCACACTTGTTAAGGCATGCAAAGGAGATGCTATGTATGAGAAGTTCTGAATGAACCTTCTCCAATAATGAACAACTCCCAAAAAGCTTCTAAATTCAGTAGCATTAGTAGGCTTAGGCCAAATGACAATTACATCAACTTTTGAAGGATCAATTTTTAAATTTCCACCTCCTACAATATGACCCAAGTACACTAATGAAGTTTTTCCAAATTCACACTTTGACAATTTTACATAAAATTTCTCCTTTTTCAAAGTATCTAATACTTTCTTTACATGCCCCACATGTGCTTCCCAAGTTTTACTAAAGACCAATATATCATCTAGATAAACAATGACAAAATCATCTAAGAATGGCCGGAAAACATCATTCATTACCCGCATGAAGGTTGCAGGTGCGTTGCAAAGCCCAAAGGGCATCACCAACCACTCAAATAGACCTTGCTTGGTCTTGAAGGCCGTCTTCCACACATCACTTTCTGCAATCCTAATCTGGTGGTAGCCACTGCGCAAATCCAACTTGGTAAAGAACACAGCATCTTTCAACTGGTCGAGCAAGTCATCTATGCGAGGAAGCAGGTATCGATTCTTGATCGTGATCTTGTTGAGAGACCGATAGTCAACACACATCCTCCATGTGCCATCTTTCTTCATCACCAAAACAATCAACGAACCACATGGAGAGGAGCTGGGTCTGATCGCTCCTTGGTCCAACAAGTCTTGAACCTGCTTCTTAATCTTTGCCATTTCAACTGCGGACAACCTGTACATGCCCACATTAGGAAGAGGGGCATCCTGCTGGAGATGAATCTCATGTCGAATCCCCCTTTTGGGAGGCAAACCTGTAGGTTCCTGAAATATTTCATCATAGTTAGCCACAATATCAATCATATCCTTTTTATGAGAAGGATCACAACCTTTGAAAGCATCGGATGCTTCAGCATCTTTTGCTCTCACAACCATGAGCATGTATCTCTTATTAGTGTTGATGAGTCTCTTCATCTGTCCTGCACTAACAAGAGTGGTGTTAGCCTTCATACTGTGAGCTCTCACAATGTACTCCACCCCATTTTTGGTGAGATGGTACTTGTTCTCGTGACGGAATAATACTTCTTTTCGATCATACAAGTATGGGCTTCCCAATGGGATACCGCAGATGTTAAGAGGAACAACATCTAAGTCCACCTCATCGATCAACTTTGAAGCAATAGCAAACCTTAACCTACATTGCTTAGTCACCTGTAGCTTAGCATTATCACATACCCATCCAAGAGGATAAGGCTTGGGTTGAGGTTTAGTCTGTATGCCCAACTTCTTAACAACTGATTCTGAGATCAAATTTACTTGAGAACCCGGATCAAATAATGTTTCAATCTTTGTATGCTTAGACACAACTCTGATGTGAAACAACTCACTTCTTCTTTTATCATTTTCTTTAGAAACATGAGTAGAACTTGAACCAGTATGAGGAGTTTTGTTACCTTGCATTCCCACGGCTGTAATCATGGTTTCGTCACCTGAGTCGGAACCCAAATCTCATTGCGCTGTTGCAACGGTATTTTTCTTCTTTTTGCTTCCATAATTCTTTAGCCTCTGTTCAGGATGCAACTTCCAACAACTTTCTTCATCATGCCCATCAGTGTCGCAATGTTTGCAATGGAGCTTTCCTCCTTCCTTCTTGGCAGTAGCTGTCTTCTTGCTCTTGTCCTTCTTTTTGGACTTGTAGTTGTTATTGGGCTTGAAAGGCTTCTTCGGATGGTCTTCTTGCAAATGCTTCCCCCTTCTCTCAAGATGAGTAGCCTGAACACTTGCTTCATCCACACTACTAGGATTCAACAACAGCAAAGTATGGCGTAGATAATGATGAAGAGCACCAATGTACTTCAGAAGAGTGTCAGGAGAATCTAAAGAAATATTCAACTCTAGAGCTTTCTTTCTAAATTCTTCAGTAAAAATCTAAACACTCTGACCCTTGCCTTGTCTAAAACTTTGTCAATCCATCATAGCCTTTTGAGCATAACCCAACGGATAAAATTGCTTATGCAAAAGTAGAAATGAAATCAGACCACGGTGAGAGAAGATTACCAATTTGTTTGATACCTTGCTGGAGCTTGCTTTCCCACCATATAAGTGCAGTGCCTATCAGCCGAAGTGAAGCCAACTGAATCTTCACATCTTCTTCTTTGATCTGCTGCACTCGAAAATAGACCTCAATTTGCCTTATCCAATTGTTGAACTTCTCTGCATTCGCTTCCCCATTGAACATGGGCAAATCAAACTTCACATCGAGCTTCAATAAGGGATTCTTTTGAGGCTCTTTGTGAGGAACCTTGGAATGCTGAGAATGGGATGAGGAAGAAGCACTTGAACTTGTGCTTGAAGTTGAAGGTGAAGAGGGAGGCTCAGGAGGCTCTTTGCCACCTCCTTCATGGTTAACTGAAGAGTTTCCTTCTTCCTTCACTTTTTTGTCTTCCTTCTTTACTTCACTGCCTTTTCTTTCTTTTACCATGCTTTCTTCATAGTCTGCAAACAACTTGTCTACCTTATCGGCCATCATGTAGAAGACCTTGTGAAAGTTTGCCTCCATCTTGATGTGGGCATCATTAGCATCCATCTTCCTCCTTCAGTGTGCACATCCGATCTCGGAATTGTAAGGCTCTAATGTACCCTCACCAGCTTGTAGTTTAGCCCTCGTGAGCATCCACGCTCACAATCCAAAGTCAAATAGTCCTGCTCTGATACCACATGATCCGAAAACAAGATCTTTGCTACTCTATGAAGTTAACATGAATTGCATAAAGAGCATGAATGAAGCTCACAAATCCATAAGAAGAGAACTAAACAGCATAGACAATACGCCCATAAAGACAACAAGTTGATAACGGAGTTCGTCCAGGATGGACTACGTCTCCGGGCCTGCTTCTCAATAGGAGGGGCGATCTATAATCTCAGCATAAGGAAAAATACATGGCAATGATACAATGATACCTTGGCGACAATGTTCAGGAAGAGAACCGCTGTCCAAAACACAACAAGACTGCTTCCAGCAACTCCGAAGCCTGAAGATGGTGTGAAACGAGTATAAACACTCGTACCTTCCTCCTGCAGAGCTACGCAATCTCCCTTCTCTCCTTTAGCTACAAAGTCTCCACTCCAAAGCATGCTTGACAATGGCAAATGAGAGGGTTTATATAGGCTTGTATGGAATCCTCTCACATGATCCTCATGGTTTCTCAAGTTACAACAATTTTGCCTAAATAGGCATATGGTTACAACTCCATGTTTGGTTATCATCTGGTTGGGCTCTTTATTAACTAATAAACAAACATTTAACAATACCCTTTTAAAATGGCATTGGATTTTTAATATGGTTAAAACCATATTATAATAATACAAACCCACTTAAAAGTCATAACCAATTCGAACCCACTTAAGAGCCATTTCCAAAGTTTTTAAAAGCACGTGTTTAAATAGTGGGCGCGTCCCACATGGTGGTTGTGCCCACGGGAGGATGGGATATCACGTGGCCTTGTAACAATCCTTGTCGTGTTGTAACAACCTTGGTGCATTAAAAACCATGGGTCGGGGCTTTCCCCGGCCCCTTTTTGCGCTATTATAAACTTCCACAAGGTTAAATGCAAAAACCTTAACCAACATACCAATAACCATATGTAGCCCAAGTGGTGAAGGCGGAGCGCTTATACAAGAGAGGTCATGGGGTCGAACCCTGTGGAGGCCATAATTTTTACCTTAGACATATTGGCCAATCCTGTGTTGCCATGTGGCGGCCTTGGATTGTTCCACCTCATGCCCCGTCAACATCCAGTCAACTGCCCAGTCACTTCCCGTACTGCCACGTCACCGTCCGTATGCCCAGTCAGCAGTATGACAGCTCGGATCCATATTGCCATGTGTCACCTTGTGATTGGTATGTACACTTGCCATGTCACCTTGTCTGTGTCGTATGGATTCCATGTGTCACCCTGTCAGTGGTGCCACGTGGGACCTCCATTTTGCCAAATTTTCCTATTTCACCAATACAACATAATGCGATAACTTTCTCATACAAAGTCCGTTAGAGGTGAAACGAACGTTGTTGGAATCATCTCGACGAGCGCTTCGATTTGGTGCTGGTTTTGCTGAGATTGGAGGACTTAAAAAAAATTTCCTTTTGGGATCCTCCTGGATCAGTATGAGATGGAAATTGGGTTTGGTGAGCAAATTGCAAGTTAAGAGAGGGAACTAGAAACACATGATCACCAATACTTGCATGCAACAACTAGGCTTTCATGAACAGCAATTTGCATGCTCCAACTAGGGTTACCAAGGTATGAGATGGAACTAGGGTTTGGTGAGAAATTTGCAAGTTAAGAGACGGAACTAGAAACACATGATCACAAATACTTGCATGCACCAACTAGGCTTTCATGAACACCAATGTGCGTGCTCCAACTAGGGTTACTAAGGTATGAGATGGAACTAGGGTTTGGTGAGCAAATTGAAAGTTAAGAGAGGGAACTAGAAACACATGATCGCTAATACTTGCATGCAACAAGTAGGCTTTCATGAACACCAATTTGCATGCTGCAACTAGGGTTGACAAGGTATGATATGGAACTAGGGTTTGGTGAGCAATTTGCAAGTTAAGAGAGGGAACTAGAAACACATGATCACCAATACTTGCATGCACCAACTAGGCTTTCATGAACACTAATTTTCATTCTCCAACTAGGGTTACCAAGGTATGAGATGGAACTAGGGTTTAGTGAGCAATCATGTGCAAGTTAGGAGAGGGAACTAGAAACACATGATCACCAATACTTGCATGCACCAACTGTTGAAATATTGTAACTTCAAAGAATATTCTATATGTATTTCTTTGTGGTCCCCGATGGTCCTACCGGGAGAACCACTTGTATTACTTTGTAGCCCGATGCTCCTAATCGGAAGAACTAATAAGAGTCATGAGGTAGTCCCCTCTAATTGTGAAGGTGGGTCATTAGCACCCCAGTGTGGTTACTTGAGCCTACATGTGTAACTCAAGCCTACATGATTAACTCGAGCCTACATGACAGATGAGTTAACTTAAGTGAACGGATGAATATAAATAGAGGTGTAGTGCTCCTCATTTGGAACACACACTCTCACTTTTGTAGCACATTAGTGGAGAAGAGAAGTAGCTGGAGAAGGAGGAGGATCAGGCTTTGACCTACTTGCTAGTTTTAACTTTTATCTTTTTGGGCATCTATATTGAGGAATATTTTGTTGGGTTTTTCCCTTTAGGGTTTTCCCAGGATAAATCCTTATGTTCCTTTTGTATGGTTGTTCTTGTCTATCTTTCAGTGATCCTGTTTATATGCTTTTGTTATGAATATGAAATGAAATACTGATGTCTTAGCTAAGCATATGAAAATTTAACATGGTATCAAATCCACCTTGAAAGAAGACATTGTGCAGCTATAGAAGCTAGGGATTCTTATTTTTTGGGTCTCTATCCACAATAGATCAGCAAAATATTGCTAGACTAACTCTCCATTGAAGAGCGCATCTTTCTGTCAAAGCGGAATTCGATTCTGAGCATTTTCAGTTTTGGTGTGGAAAATTAGGGCTTTCTACATAAGAGGAATTTTTGAGTGAGCCCAGCATAGGATTGTTCTCCTCATCAAAATTGAATTTTAGAGACCTAGATCAAGAAATCTGATTGGGTGAAACTCTGGAAAAGTCAAACCCTAGTTTGACCCCAATCTAGAAAAACCCTAAATACTAAAACTGTTAAGTTTTGGTACATTCGCTATATCCTGATATTGGAAAAGGATCAGGAGTTGAAACTTGCAAAGGCCGAATATAAAATCCTGATTTACACTGTGTCCAAAATTCAGCCTCAGATTCACTATATTCTGGGAGATATGATCCCTCCAAGTTAGGGTTCTAGCCTCTTCCAGAATTCATCCCTAAGAAGGACACCTGGGGATAATTGTTGTAGCGTGGGATACCGAGGTCCAAGTGGAATTCCTGAAGATGTTCTAGAAAATTCATGGAATTTAATTTATATGGTCTAAATTTCAAAACTTGAAGATGAACCAGTGACACGTGGCATGTCGTACAACTTCACTGTTCTGAACAGTTCTGTAACAGGTCACCTTGGGAAAATGATCATAAATCCCAATTGGTGACACCAATTCTGATGAAACCTATGGTGTTGGATCAAGGACATGTGAGATTATCTCACTGCGAAATTTCAAACACAGAGGAGCATTAATTTCATATATATCATAGAAATAGTAACAGGAATTTCTGCAGAAGAAATTGGAAAACTAGGGCTTCCTGTTCCGGGAGCTTCCATCCACTGTTTTCAGAAAAGGAGTACATTGGACAGCTCCATTTGAAGATATCTATCTTTCTATCCAATCAGATCTGAAATATTCCAAGTTTTTAAAATTAGGGTTTCTGTAACAAACCCTAGATCAGCCAGCTCCGGAAGCAAGATGGACACCTCAAATCGGTAAGATCTAATATTTTGCTATTTGCATTCGAGGTTCTCATTTCAAAGTGATGATAAGCTTGGTTAAGTTAAAAACTTCCATGCATGGAAGTATTTGATCTCCTTGAAGAAAATGAACTGGACACCTACATGAGTAGAGAGGTTCCAGTTCTAGAGGGAGATGAGCCTCAAAGCCTTACACAAGAAGAACTTGATCAAGGCCAAGAAGATCATTGTTGATTCAACCACAGATCAACTTGTACAACAAGTGTCTTCCCTAAAGACACGAAGATGTTTGATTCCTTGATCAATCTATTTGAAGATAAGAACATAATTCAGAATATGGATTTGAGAAAACAGTTGAAGAATGTGAAGATGCAGAATGCATAACATCTTGAAGCAGTAGAAGAAGAAGCAGAGAATGCAGAAGTGGTGATAGCCACCTTTAATGGCCTCCCGTGATCATGGGATTCATTCATGCGAGGAATGTGTGCCAAAAGGAAGTGATTACTTTCAGTTGACTCTGGGAAGAAGAAGAAGCTCGTCTCATAAGAAGAGAAGAAGAAAGATGGGAGCAAATTAAAGATCAAGCTCTCACCATTCAAAGAAGATCCCTCAAGTGATGAAGAATATGAAGAACTCAATTCTTGACGAACCTCTTATCCATCTTATCATTTGGGTAAGAAATGATGATTTCATGGATGAAGAAGATGATGAAGCAGAATGATCAAGAAGGAGTCTACCCATGAAACAAACAAAAGATAAGTATTCAATTGTCATTTAATGATATTGTTTTGTTATGCATTTGATTATATTCAGTTGGTGTGTTGTTTGCATGCATGTGATGGGTAAGTAGCTCATGGTTCTATACAAATCTCCATTGTTACTTATCTAGAATGAAACCTATTTGCTGACATATTGGATTAGTGCACAATCTCAATGATGTCATGGTAGAGATGGAAGGCATATAGAAAGTTTCTATGAGATATGGATGAATGTTGTATTGGCTAAATAGTTGCATGATGCATAAGAATTTTTCGTTATGCATATGTAGTTCTAACCATGAAACTAGTGCATTTGAATTGTAGGAAAGGTCCTATACAACCTCCTAAAAGAAAAGAAGGATGAGACTTGTTCCGAAGAACAAGTGATGACAATTCAATAAACATGAATTTGAAGCTCCTAGGGTCAGAGACACCATGACGAAAGAAAGAGATTCAGAGAGCGGTAGATCCACCTCGAAGGATGAAGACCACCATGGGTATGAGAGATAACTCAAGATGAAGAAAAGAATGCTATGAAAGA
>LPNX010704136.1:293145-323756 GCA_001517045.1 Pseudotsuga menziesii
AATGTATACGATATGATTTCGAGACATAAAGGGAAGTACGTAGTATCTTCCATATGGATCTGCAAGAACAAGTGTACAAAGCAAGAATCATGATTTGCCTTAGAAAGAATAGACTATGACATGACATACTCTATTGACTAGTATATGTCAAGCATAGAATCACCTGTACAGAATGAGGAAGGAAGATAATACTCCACTTCAGGGGGAGTGACTACAGAAGATATCTAAGTTCGACATAGTACGACATGATGGACAACTTCTTGATGGATCGAGACTTTACCAAGAGTAAAGTGGGTTCCAACCTTCAAGTTGAATGCAGAAGACTAGGATATGTTGATGATCTGACAAGACGAACTCATGGAAGATGTTATGATAAAAGAATACTAGAATGATGTTTGGGATATATTACTCAAACCAGAAAGCAAGAATGTGGTATCTTACAAATGGATTTGCAAGATAAAATATGTTGCTGATAGAAGTAAGGAAAGACTTGTGGCTAGAAGTTTCTATAAGAAAGAGGGAATTAATTCTGAAAAGACACTTACTCTAGAAAGCAAGGTACACTTCCTTCATAACTATGATGGTAGTTGCTTCCATGATGAAGTAAAGACAAGCCTTCCTTAATGGTATGATTGAGGAAGAGTTTTGCATCGAATAGTCACAAGGATTTGAAGTTGAAGACATATGGACTCATATATGTAAGTTGAAGAAGGCCCTCTATGGCATGAAGCAAGATCCCAGAGGTTGGTATGGAAGGATAGACAATTTCCTGTCAATTATGGGCTTTACCGAGAGTAGAGCTGATCCTAACCTTTATCCCAAGGTTGTAGAATATGAACCTGTCATCCTGTTATTATATGTGGATGACTTATTCTTGACAGGGAATGAGAAACAGATCATGGAAAGAAAGAAGAAACTAGCAGAAGAATTTGAGATGAAAGACCTTGGGCTAATGCATTATTTCATAGGTCTGGAAGTATGGCAAAGTTCAAAAGAAATATTTCTCAACCAGGGAAACTATGCGGTAGAGATATTGAAGAGATTCAATATGTTGGAATGCAAAGCCATGGCCACACCCATGGACTCCAACCTGAAACTATTAGCTGATAATTCATCAGAGTTAGTGGATGTGACTCATTACAGATAGATCATTGGGTCATTGATGTACTTAACAAATACCAGACCAGACATTTGTTTTTCCGTGAACACCTTAAGTCAATATCTTGTTCAACCAAGACGGGTTCACCTAGTAGCTGCAAAACATGTGGTGAGATATCTAAAAGGGACTATAGACCTTGGTCTATACTATGATGGTAGCCATGAGTATAGATTGTATGGCTACACGGATGCAGATTGGGCTGGAAGTATCTCAGATAGAAAAAGTACATCAGGTGGATGTTATAGTCTGGGATCTGCTATGATTTCATGGTTTAGCAGAAAGCAGTCTAGTGTTTCTCTAAGCACAGCCGAAGCAGAATATTTAGTAGCTTACTCTACTAGTTGTGAAGCCATATGGCTTCAGAAGCTGATGTCAGGATTATTCAACCTAGAGTTGGACACTACCGTGATTCTATGTGATAACCAGAGTTGTGATGACAGAGAACCCTGTGTTTTGTCGTAACACATAGAAATCCAGTATTTATACATACGAGATAAGAAGGAGATGATGATGCTCCAGTATTTCCATACTGAAGATATATATGATGTTTTTACATACTGTAGATGCAGATGATGGTGATTCCGTATTTCTATACTGAATATAGAGATGATGATGCTTTCAGTATTTCTATACTAAAGATATAGATGATGATGCTTTCAGTATTTACATACTAGAGATACAGATGGTGATAGTTCAGTATCCACATACTGAAGATGTAGATGACGATGGTTTAGATGATGATGTGTTGACAGAACATTTGTCCCGAGTAAAGTCTGAACACTTTTGAGACAAGCTTGGTGTGGTTCAGAAAGACCTTCCCCGAAAGGGGGAGTATTGATGTTGCAGTGGGATTGTATCATCCCTGGGCACTTTCCCTAAAGTGATCTGGAGACCTCGGTCTTCGAGAATGAAGAGGGATTGTATAATCCTTGAACTTCAGTTCAGAACGGATCTGGTGTAACTTCGGTCATTGAGAATGTGGCAGGATTGTATCATCCTTGAACTTCGGTTCAGAACGGATCTGGTGTAACTTCAGTCATCGAGAATGTGGTAGGATTGTATCATCCTTGAACTTCGGTTCAGAATGGATCCGGTGTAACTTCGGTCATTGAGAATGTGGCAGGATTGTATCATCCTTGAACTTCGGTTCAGAATGGATCCGGTGTAACTTCGGTCATCGAGAATTTGGCAAGATTGTATCATCCTTAAACTTCGGTTCAGAACGGATATGGTGTAACTTCGGTCATCGAGAATGTGGCAGGATTGTATCATCCTTGAACTTCAGTTTAGAAAGATCCGGTGTAACTTTGGTCATCGAGAATGTGGCAGGATTGTATCATCCTTGAAATTCAGTTCTGAACGAATCCGGTGTAACTTCGGTCATCGAGAATGTGGCAGGATTGTATCATCCTTGAACTTCGGTTCAGAATGGATCCGGTGTAACTTCGGTCATAGAGAATGTGGCAGGATTGCATCATCCTTAAACCTCAGTTCAGAATGGATCTAGTGACCTTGGTTGTCAAGAATGTGATAGGATTGCATCATCCTTGGATTTTGAGTCCAAAAGAGATCCAAAGACTTCTTTGTCTTTGTACTTTGGGTTGATGATGATGATGATGATGTTTCCTGATCGAAAGATCAGAGTGTGATGATGATGATGATGTTTCTGATCGAAAGATCAGATGTTGCTGATGATGATGATGTTCTTTGATCGAAAGATCAGAAGTTGCTGATGATGATGATGTTCTCTGATTGAAAGATCAAAATATGATGATGATGTTGTTGCTGATGATGATGATGTTCTCTGGTCGAAAGATCAGAATATGATGATGATGATGTTTCTCTAATCGAAAGATCAGAAGTTTCTGATGATGATGATGTTCTCTGCTTGAAAGATCAGAATATGATGATGATGATGTTCTCTGATCGAAAGATCAGAATATGATGATGATGATGTTTCTCTGATCGAAAGATTATAAGTTGCTGATGATGATGTTCTCTGATTGAAATATTAGAATATGATGATGATGTCGTTGCTGACGATGATGATGTTCTCTAATATAAAGATCAAAATATGATGATGATGATGTTTCTCTGATCGAAAGATCAGAAGTTGCTGTTGATGATGTTCTCTGATCAAAAGATCAGAATATGATGATGATGATGTTTTCTGATCGGAAGATCAGAAGTTGCGTATGATTATGATGTTGCTGATGATGATGATTTTTTTTTATCGAAAGATCAGAATGCGATGATGATGATGATGTTTCTGATCGAAAGATCAAAATGTGATGATGATGAGATCCTGATGATGATGATGCCGTATTATCAAAGTATGATGATGACGAAGTACTGATCGAAAGATCGAATATGATGATGAGTTGATGTTAGAGTATGATGATGTTTCTGATCGAAAGATCAGAGGCTGATGATAATGATGATTTTGATTGAAAGATCAGAGTGTGATGATGATGATATTTTGATGCTGATTTTTTGATGATGATGATGTTGACATTTTCATGATGTTTTCATGATGATGTTTCTGATCGAAAGATCAGAGTATGATGATGATGTTGTTGCTGATCGAAAGGCCAAAGTGCTGAAGAAGATGTTTCCAATCGAAAGGTCAAAGTGCTGAAGATGATGTTGCTGATCAAAAGGTCAAAGTGCTGAAGATGTTGCTGCTAATTGAAGAGTCAAGATGCTAAAGATGTTGTTGATCAAAGCGGTCAAAGTACTGATGATGCTGAAGACTAAAGATTGAAGATGAAGACTACATGATGTTGAAAAGCTTCCAATGATTTATAGATGTATCGCCCTGATGATGTTGATGATGTCCTCTATCTCTCTCCTATTATTGTTGTTGTTGATGTTGTTATAGAATACCCTTCTCGTTAAGGGGGAGTGTTGAAATATTGTAACTTCGAAGAATATTCTATATGTATTTCTTTGTGGTCCACGATGGTCCTACCGGGAGAACCACTTGTATTGCTTTGTACCCCGATGCTCCTAATCGGAAGAACTAATAAGAGTCATGAGGTAGTCCCCTCTAATTGTAAAGGTGGGTAATTAGCACCCCAGTGTGGTTACTTGAGCCTACATGTGTAACTCAAGCCTACATGATTAACTCGAGCCTACATGACAGATGAGTTAACTTAAGTGAATGGATGAATATAAATAGAGGTGTAGTGCTCCTCATTTGGAACACACACTCTCACTTGTGTAGCACATTAGTGGAGAAGAGAAGTAGCTGGAGAAGGAGGAGGATCAAGCTTTGATCTCCTTGCAGGTTTTATCTTTTATCTTTTTGGGCATCTATATTGAGGAAGCTTTTGCTGGGTTTTTCCCTTTAGGGTTTTCCCAGGATAAATCCTTGTGTTCATTTTCTATGGTTGTGCTTGTCTATCTTTCAGTGATCATGTTTATATGCTTTTGTTATGAATATGAAATGAAATACTGATGTCTTAGCTAAGCATATGAAAATTTAACACCAACTAGGTTTTCATGAACACCAATTTGCATGCTCCAACTAGGGTTACCAAGGTATGAGATGGAACTAGGTTTTGGTGAGCAATTTGCAAGTCAAGAGAGGGAACTAGAAACACATTATCACCAATACTTGCATGCACCAACTAGGATTTCATGAACAACAATTTGCATGCTCCAACTAGGGTTACCAAGGTATGAGATGGAACTAGGGTTTGGTGAGCAATTTGCAAGTTAAGAGAGGGAACTAGAAACAAATGATCACAAATACTTGCATGCACCAACTAGGCTTTCATGAACACCAATTTGCATGCTACAACTAGGGTTACCAAGGTATGAGATGGAACTAGGGTTTGGTGAGAAAATTGCAAGTTAAGAGAGGGAACTAGAAACACATGATCACCAATACTTGCATGCACCAACTAGGCTTTCATGAACACCAATTTGCATGCTTCAACTAGGGTTAACAAGGTATGAGATGGAACTAGTGTTTGGTGAGCAATTTGCAAGTTAAGAGAGGGAACTAGAAACACATGATCACCAATACTTGCATGCACCAACTAGGCTTTCATGAACACCAATTTGCATGCTCCAACTAGGGTTACCAAGGTATGAGATGGAACTCGGGTCTAGCAAGTAATCGTGCAAGTTAGGAGAGGGAACTAGAAACACGTGATCACCAATACTTGCATGCACCAACTAGGCTTTCATGAACACCAATTTGCATGCACCAACTAGGGTTGAGAAGGTGTGAGATGGAACTAGGGTTTTGGGAGCAATTTGCAAGTTAGGAGAGGGAACTAGAAACACATGGCCATGTACAAATCGAAAAGCAACTAGGCTTTTATGAACACCACTTTGCATGCTATCACTAGGGTTGACAAATAATGAGATGGAACTAGGGTTTACTTCAACCAATTTAGGGTTTGTAGGGTATGATGTATGTTAGTATGGTATGATGAACTAGTATCATAGGGTATTGTAGGGTACGATATGGTATATATTACACATGCATGCATGACTTAGTGTTAAATGGTGCATATTGTTAGTATGTTATTTTATGGTACATGTTATTGTATGTTAGTATGGTATGACGTTAGTGTCATAGGGTAATGTAGGGTATGTTAGTGTGTGTTAGTATGGTATGATGTTAGTATCATAGGGTATTGTAGGGTATGATATGGTATATGTTACACATCCATGCATGGCATAGTTTTATGATTGTTAGTGTATGTAATTTACTTAGTGTATGGTATGGTTATGATGTTAAAAAGTTGAGGATAGCCATAATGTTAAAAAATTGATGAGTCGTAAATTTTTCCTTTAAGTATTGGAAATTCATTTAAGTTAGCACACATGCACGAACCACACATATCATTATATCACATAGGTGAACCACACATATCATGTTCCAAGATCAAGTCAACCATATATGTATAAATTTGAACCTTGCTTTATATTATATATGTATAGAAATAATGTTACAAAAATTGCCATGCCACATGGCCATAATACAAAATAGTGGATCAAAAAGTACATCTGTGTGTACATATGAAAAAAAAGTTACATCTATGTATGCCCCCTATACATTTATTCTAGTTATCCCCCATTTTGTTGCCACTGCCAGAGTCTTTGGAGAAGTGTAGCTTTCTTTTCCAACTGCTCACTGGTGATCCCCACCGCTGAACAAGAGGGATAGGTCGCATCAGTGGAGACTGCAGAAAAACCAAATTTTGTAAGTTAATTTACCAACCTTTAAAAATTCTATGTACATTTGTTCAAATTCCAAAACCAAAATGACATTTCTACTTACTGTACGTGAGTAAGTAATCACAAGTCCTGGTGCGTCACTAACAACGACCCTGATTGGGTGCTCTTCTTGCACCACTTGCTCACTATTAGGCTGCATAATATATATATATATATATATATATATATATATGCCAATGTCAACAAATATACATGTACCTTGGGGGGGAAGAGGGTCACCAATTTGGGTCTCTTCAAGCACCAAATCAGAGAAAGATATACACAAACATATAAAGAAAGCGATCTACATAAACATACCTATTGGCTCGTCAAAGGTGGGCCACCGGTTTGGTGCTCTTCATGCACTGATGCCTCACTAGGGGCTTGCATATAAAGTAACATATATGTCAATTTCATATAAAATAGTGAATCGGAGACATATATACACTTTGGATGGAAAATGATGTTACCAAAGAAAGCGAAACATACATACCTGGCCGGGGGGAAGAGGTGGGTTGACAACAACCTCGCTTTGGTGCTCTTCAAGCACCACTGGCACAATAGGTTCCTGCATAAAGTAACATATATCAAAGCAATACAAGTAAAATGATTTTTCCAATGAAAGCGAAACATAATTAAAAGCATATTTCAAATAATACCTGTGTCTAGGAATCTACCTCTGCATGAGAGGGAATAGGTTGCGATACAATATACTCATCCTGGTCAACCTGCATAAAACATGTTGTATCAAAATTAGGATACATATTGAATGTTACAATCTATACTATAAATATGTAAATAAAGTTGACAAATTAACAAGTATAGTTCTTACCCCTATTGGTGAAGAACCAAACCCATATGCAATATTGACAGCCGCATCAATGTTCTCAATGTTGATCGGTGGACTATGCGACTGTGGTGTGCCATGGGACGCCAGCTGTATATTTCTTCACATAATTTGTTAGATAATTAAATAGAAATAAATTGCAAAACTATTGAAAATTTTGACATGAAACAAAATATAATATGAAAACAATGAGTTTTACTTACAAAGCGAAGTAATTCATCGTCTCGGAAGTCTGAAGCAGGGCCATAGCATATGCCTCCACACAATGTGCAAGGGTGTGGAGTAACATGACGCTCTGAAGGCTCTGCATGTCCTATGTGATCTGTAGATGGGCTCGCCTTAGAAGTGTCGGCCCCTTGGTCTACATTGCCTTGGACATCAGTCCCATGCTAAAGCAATGTATCTGCCATGTCAAATAATGCCTCCTGTGTATTCTCAATCACAGGACCTGTAGGAGGATATAACCGAGGGAGTTTTGGTGTGCATGGAGGGAGTGGCACACAGTTAGGATCCGTCCTGGCACCTTCCCTATCTTGAGGCATCCCATGACCAACACCCTAGTTTCCTAAGAGATTGAAGTAGTTAACATGTTTCCCTAGGATGAATTCTACATACAACTTCCTAAGGAAATAAAATGGGATGTCCCTATTTCCATGGGGGTCTTCATCGAAGACCATATACCAACAATCCATCCAATTGGCATTTATATTTGGTTCAATGTACCAGTCTATGGAAATGTGTGGTTGACTAGTGGGTGGAACCAATCCGGTGCTAGGGTCCCAGAATAATAAAAATAACTGGTCTTTTGTAATTTTAAGGGCTTTAATGTCTTTATAACTCAATCCATCGGAGTAGTATTGCCTCCTGGATTCTCTGTACGAGGTAATGTTGTACAGATCTCCTTGGGCTTCAGCAATTGTGTTTGTTATTATGTCCAATGCATCGGCTAAAGACTCTCTCAAACGATCCCCCCCCGGCGCCTCAATGACGCCAAACGCGCAATAACCTGTGAGTTTCGATCTTGTTCCCCCTCCGGGTTTGGGTTTGGGTTAGGTTGTTGTGGGTTATTAGAGGGTGGTTTTTCCACATTGTGTTGTTCATTTGTGTTGTTTGTTAATATTTAAACAAAAAAATACACGTTATTTTAATTTTAATCATTCTTTGATTGAACATTCATTTTTTTTAATTTGTTTAAAATAATTATAAAAACAATGAAATTATGGAAAAAATTAAAGAATTGAAGACTAAGTGAAAATGATAAGAGAATTTACCTACCATTGGAGCCAATCCACCTCCAAATCGACCTCGAACTCGACCTCAAAAAGCTAAAATGCAAATCGCTTATGTGCTATTTCACCCTTGCGGTTTTTCGCTATCCCGATCCTGTGCAAATGATATTTGAGGGGCCTGCGGCCTCTGTTTTATATTTTTTTTACTTTTCAATATTGCATATGTGATATATCGCATATGCGATATTGTAAATGTGAAATAATGACTTCGAAGGTAGGGGAAGTGTTGAAGAAAAAATATTAAGTTTTTCATGGTTAATAGTAGTTCCATAGGAAGCCGAGAATTATGTTGATATCTTCAATTTCACAAATATAAGGAATTACAATGAGCATTGTTTCATCTACATATTATAGGTGAGAGGTGGGAGTTGGTTCGTCATTGATCTTGAGGAATTAGAGTTTCTTTTCATTAATTGATACCAAATTCTTTTTTCTAATCCCTCATCCATTAGGCTGAAAAGGAAGGATGAGAGAAGGTCTTGTTGATTATTTCCTCTGTAAGGAGAAAGGTACAAGAGGGAGATCCATTCACCATGATTGAAAAAAAGTTTCATGTGGTTAGGGACAAAATATAGTTTGTCTAATTCATAGAGAATCTAAAGGAAATAAGAATTTGTCTAATATATTGCTAGTATAATCTATCAAAAGCCTTTTACATGTTGAGTTTATGAAGAATACTTGGTTTTTTTGTTGTCTCGAGGGAGTGGATGAATTCATGTTTCATTATGATTCCATCCAATATATTCTGACCTTCTACATACCCCATTTGTTCAATTGAATTTAGTTGAGTCATGGGAGGGTTAAGTCTATTGGAAATAACTTTATGATGATATTGTAAATGAAATTGCAAAGAAATATTGGTCATAAATTAGCGGGAGTGTTGGCATGATCCTCTTTGGGAAATAAATATAAGAAATGTTGGATTAAAGGTGGATAGGACCCCTACTAATCTCTTAAGTTCTTATACCACTTCCTGAACTTCATTCTTGAGTATCTTCTAACAGTGATGAAAAAAATATGTGGTGAACAAGTCATGGATATTTTCCTATAGGAATTTCCATGATCTCTTGCTCCACCTCATCCATTGTTATTTTCTTTATTATTTAGTCATTATGCTCCTCACTAACCAAATTGGTTATGTGCTGAGTAATCTAAATAATGTGTTGCATGTTCTCTCCTTCTAGATCGGTGATCAAGGTGGATTAGAAATTACTTAGCTCATGTTCAATGTATTTCCATTTAGTGAGGTTGTCTTCTTGAATTCTTTGGAAGGAGGCTATTTTATCTTGTTTATGATGTTGTATAATAGAGTTGTGAAAGAATCTATAGTTTTTGGCCCCTTTTTTAGCAACCTGACTCTATATTTCTACCTCCACGAGGTGTCTTCTTTCCATTCTCTAATTCCTAATTGGGTCCTTAGATCCATTTATTCCTTCTTAATTTGTCCCAAACTTCCCTCCATGATCATATATTGTTAAAGCCATTCCATTTTATCTTCTAGCTCTCTTTTAGATACAAATATGTTCCCAAATATTTCCTGGTTATATATTTTCAGCCTATTTTGATATTTTTTAGTCTTTGTTGAAAATAATACTTAGGAACCCCCTCGTTATGTATGCTTCTTGCCACCATTTAAATATATTGATTTTGATTCCTATATGATCAAGAAAAAAAATTATCAAATATAAATGGTCTATTTTTAGTCATCTATCCCAAGTCAATCTTGAAGTTAGCTAAACAATGATTAAAGCCTACACATGGTGAATAGAGGCTTCCATAGTCAAGCCATGGATCATTGATATTTCAAATACTGAGGAACCTTTCCAAACAAGAAGAAACCTAGTGATTTCCAGGTTGTTTGTTATTTCATGTGTGAACTCCATTAACTTTATCAATGTAGTTTACTAGTTTTAAAACTTGAACCGTGTCTTCCACATCCATTGTGATCATTTAACAATCCTTACAACAATAATTTTCTATCCTATATAGCGATATATCGCATATGCGATATTCAACATTTACAAAACGCATATGCGATATATCGCATACGCGATACGTTTTCACGAACCTTAGCCTTGTGTTTGGGATCGGGTTATTCCGAATGTACCATCAGTAACACATATGCATTCTTGATTTGCACTTCGGAAGTGCGTTTCTGATTTCTTAAGTGGCACCAAAAAGTGGAACCAACTTCGTGCGAGCGCCCATTTACATGATAAAAAATTGGTAGATTGGTGGGTTATGGTGTGAAACACCTACAATTCTCATATTTTCCAAGCATCCCACTGACTATTGGATGATCAGTATTTTACATTCTTTGTTACACTGAGATCTTGATTGGGTTTCCTTTACGCATTATTCCTTTCCCATTACTATTTCATTGGGTCTTCCACTATCCAACACTACAAATTGATCGATCGCCCGTGCAATCTCGGTGAGATAATTATTAGCATTATACTAATATTTTATTTAACATCATGTTTTCTTATACTAAGATGAATTAGGGCTCTTGTTTGTTACAACTTGATAATATGATATAAAGGAGTATTGAAAATGACTTGATAAAAATGGATACCTACAATATCTAGTGAAACTAGGTGCTCAACAATACAATATTAGGAGGTGTTTTCCAATAATTAGTGAAATTAGGGATGTTATTTAATATCCTACGAACGGTCATGCCATGTAACAAGTTCACTGACTGAACCCCCCATGGGTTCGACAATACAATTTTAGGAGGCTTGTTCCAATATTTAGTAAATTAGGGATATTATTTAATATACTATGAATGGACGTGTTATGTAAGAAGTTCACTGAGTGAACCCCCCATGATTCGCACTCCCTTTAAAAACTCTTTTACCCTCATTGCTTGAAAAGAATGACATGTTTTCCCAAATGATATGAAAAACAAGTAAACCGAAATAGGATATTTTTTAATATTTTTTTCCTCTTTTATTTGTCCAACCCTTGTTCGAGAGGTCCTATGAATAATTCACAACATTATTCTATACAACTCCCATTTGCACCAGTATGCCTTGGCATGACACCATTGCCAAGGAGTGGCACTAGGTCATCCACATAGCCAAGCAGCTCAGGCTTTATATTTGCAATTGATTCCCCCCAATGGTGATCAGTATTGGAATTCTTTCACCAAGTGGGTTTTTTATTCATACACTTCTTTGATTGTAAATCACTTTGGGAGGAAGCTTTAACCTTTAGACACTAAGCAACTCGGTGACCATGCTTGAAGTAATGAAGAGCTAGATGCAACCATTAAAGTCTAATACGATTTCTTCAATAAGGCCATTAGTCAAATCAACTTTGATGAAAAGATATAGGAAAAAGTAGAAATTGGAAAATTCATCATCTATAAAGCCATCGAAATAAACTTGTAACAAACCATTCCAAGTGGCATTGAGGGAGTTGATATACCAATAATTTAAAGGCATGTCAAGCATTTAAAGTCGCATAGGAACTAATAATAGCATTTCGGTGCATCAGTTGAAAGTTGAAACCCAACAAAGAAGTCCTCATAAAATGGTCTGATGTCCAAAAGAAACAAGGAAGCTAGGCCATAAAGTGGCTATCTCTATCTAAGTATTATCACACCTAAGAGTCATAATAGAGTCATAATATGTCTATCTAGGCTAGAATCATGCTTCTGGGTGAACAGAGAAAACCAATTTTGCTTTTCTCTACCTATATTTATTTATCTTTAGATTACGATGCTTCAAAATGGGTTGGATAAAGTACAACGACATGCCTTGCGCTTGACTGTTTCTAAAGCCACCATTGAGGATTGACACTTAGCATTGAACCATGAAGCAATTTATTTAAGCGTTAGCGTTGGACCACAAAGAAATAATGGACATTAAATCAGTGGAAAATAAATCACGAAAAATAAAATCAGGTACCTTCATATATCGTGTACTTAACAAAACTTTTTTTTTAATAGCAACAAACATAGTTATATGACTACCTAAATCTCCATATCTATCAAGCTTAAAGGAAGCTGAGAAATGCTTTCATATTAATAAGGAAGGAGTTATTTTCGTTTGTGACAAAAACAACAATTGATATCAGCCTGATAGCAAAGACTTTTAAAGTAAGATTATTCATTCCGGTTTAAATACATTGTTTTCCTTCACAGGCTTTGTGTGTTAGCTTCATTATACTGGAGGTCGAATATCCGAAGAAAATCTCTGTTTGTAGTGATCTTTATAAAAAAAAATTAATAAATGGATTACTCATGCCTGAGTGATGAGTAAAGAGTGTTAACACAATATTGTTTGACAATGAAATGATAATAAACAATATCCACAAATAGATTATGGTTTGACAATGTATACCCTATTTTCAGTTTGACATGGTGTTAGTACCTATTTCTATGAATATATGGATTTGATCAAAAGAAAAACTTGCAATTATACAATGTTACATGTTGACGCGATCCCAAGGGTCGGGCACATGCCACCCTCACTCCCCACACCCTGAGGACTTGGAGGATCTTGTTGAAACATTTCTAGTCATTCCCAATTTGGCGAAACCTGAGGAAACACAAGGGGGAGCTCGTCCCCCTTGTTTTTAAGCACACACTCATTAGGTGGGGGATCATAGATGCTCCAGTAGTAATGGTGATATTAAACCCCAATTTGAAAAAACTTGAGGAAACAGAGGGGGGAGCTTGTCCCCCTATTTTGAAGTGTGCATCAGTGAAGTGGGGGATCCTAGGTGCTCCAATAGCAATGGTAATAAGAAAAAGTGGTATTTTTCTTATCTTTCATTTTCTATCATTTTACTTAAATTTTTAACATTACCATTAATTGTTTCAATATGTTTGAGAGTGGTTCCAACCTCATCGGAGTTCATATGCAAAAATTAGAATTTTAGATCCCATTCAGAATTCAATAGACTTAACATTTTTTCAGGATTTCAGGATTGCAACGTTTCCACTAGATTTCATCATGTATGAGGTTAAGGTATTTCCATTTAATCAAGAAGGTCAACCTCTCTATGTACATTTATGATTGTTGAACTCCTCTATCATGACCTTATTCAAAATGTACCCTTTAGTCAAGCAAAATCATTTATTAAGAATGGGGTTTTTTTGTATTTCTACCTAACTTTAATGCTTAGTTTAGGAAGTTTCATCAAAATTATTGGTTGTTGAGTAATGTCCTTCAAAGATTAACTTCAATATTCAAGGTAGAGGCAGGGCATAAAATCCTAGAGGAGGGGGGCACAAGGTGCCATTGATGAATAGTATCTGAATATAGGATTAGTAGTTCACTCTTACATAACTGTATGTTGGACTTAAAAGCCTCAAATAATGTGATGCTCTATGGAATCATGAAGAAATAGGATCCTTAGGTCACATTTTCCCATTACAACATATATGCTATGGATTCACACAATATTGAAGTGTGTTGAATCATTGAAGAATTAGACTGTATTTACAGGGAGCAACTTAAACTATATTTACAAAGGATGAATTGTTATTACCAAGATTTATAATTTTGATGAACTCGACATCCTCTCCACCTCAAATTTCCCTAAAATTTAGGAGTAGTCTCCACACATTCCCAATGTGTGTTTTCCCTCTTCCTTGCTCCCGCGCCCCAGAAACTTGGGAGAACACTGCAATGGAGGATGCATGATGCACACATTGTTCACCATCGATGTATTTGTTCTTGCAATTGGCCTTGTTATTGGAATTTTTCGGCATTACTTTCCATCACTTTCCATCGAAACTTCAAATACAAAACAAACACCTGGCGTGTAATAAATGGGTAGTCAAGCAAAACGTGTGGTGAAATATGGTTGGTAGGAGGGACGACGAAATTGTGAACAATGTTCTCAAACCTGACCTCTGGAAAAAATGCCTATTGGCGTAATTATGATGATATTTGTATAAGATTTGTATCACATTTCAGTTGATTCAGTCAGAGTTTGTAGAAGTATAATTTTGTAAGTAAGTCGATGAGAGTATGGAGTTCAGGTATCACCATATTTTTTCAGCCGTATTTTTTGTTCTGCAAGTCAAGTTGTTTGGTAGATTTAAGTCATGTATTAATTTACAGTCTTTAATGTTAGTCAGTAGCTTCCAAGAGAAGCCAAATTAAGTTTGCGTATAAATAATTGAATAAGAATGAAAAATAGAGTCTCTAGGACGAACAAATGAGAATGATGAAAAACTCTCAAAAGCGTGTGATAACTCAAGCTGGTTGTTTTGGAATGTGTTGAGAGCTCAAACACACCTTCTTTAGAAATACTTGTGTGAATATTGTTTACATTTTCTATTTGTACAAAAAATCAAGAATCCATAAATATTTCACCGACGTGAATTTTGTTTACATTTACCTTTTGTAAAAAGATCAAGAATCCAAAAATATTTCATGGAGTAAAATTTTAGTTTTAACCTCATAGCCTTCAACACAAGTCTTAAGTGGGAGTTGATGGAAGTGTGCACGGGTAACGAAGTCAAGTAATTTTATGTCGAGATAAAAGTTTGTAAAAGATGTGTCAATATGAAATTGAAAGTTGAATATTCTCAAAACGAATTATGTTACACTCAATGTGAGGACTTGTCCCATCAGTTTTTGCTCCCGATCGTTGTTGCGATGTCCACGCTTGAACAAAATACGAATCTTTCCAGCGAGCGTCTAGCAGGATCCACCTATGGATCGGTTTGTTTGTAAATGTTGTTGCCGTAAGAATAAACTATATATAAACCCTTCCTATCTTGGTTAGTGCTGGCATGAGAGATTTTACTATTTGATTATGGAGTTCATATAAACTTTAAAGATTTTTTTTATGTGATTGTCTGAAAGTATTTTTTCTATAAATCATAACCGTCCACTTCTTCCCAGTTTTTCTATAAATCATAACCCTCCACTTCTTCTTTCTCTGCTTTATCTTTTATCTTTTTATTTTTATTATCGTAATGGATTTGTGTTGAAGCTGTAAAAAATGTAAAAGCACGAAGTTTCTTAAAATATTGAAAATGCGCAAAGTTCATGACATTCTTGATTCGAGTTTTTGAGATCTGCTTGACCAGGTAAGAATTTTGTGCAATCTTTAAGAGTCCCCAAATCTTGAAGCTCTGGCCCTGAATTTCAAGGGAAACATGTCCTAGTGGGTGCAAAAAAGCATGTTGTAAAGTGCTATGAACAAGAATGAGGAGCATTCGCACTTGGGAAAAATGGTCATTTCAAGAAGAGTACTCTATTTACTAATTTTTACCTTGATAGGTGTTAATATTTTAGAATTTGGGGACACGTGTACTTTCATTAATTCTGTGGTAGTGGTAACTCATGAATGAATAACTCGTAGTGGATGCAGGGATAAATAGTAGCCAATGAATGGATAATCAACAACTCATGACACAGAAGTAGAAGAATGCAAGCGCTAAAGCATAATATAAAAAATAATTGATGGTTGATAGATGATGATAACTCTTAACTTATGTATGAATGCATGGATAACCTATAATGGGGTGAACTGGTAGTTGACTCATGGATGACATATATTTTCATTGTACTTAACTTATGGTCTATGGTTGTTCACCAACCACAAATTAAGTGGTTGTGCTAGTTTGTATCCTTTTATCAATGGAAATTCTTTTTGTAATGTTTGGAGTTCTTGTAACCTCAATTTAGATCTTGATTTTTGAAAGTTGTTTTTACTGTAAATTCTATTATTATTATTATTAGTATTTGTGTATAATCACTTAACTTGTGGCTTGTGAACACCTATAGGTCACAGGTTAAGTGTCACTAATAAGTTATTGGTTAATTGTTCTCCCCTTATTCTAGTTAAATGAGTTATCTCTCACAAGCCGCTAGTTATCCATGCATTGGTTGGGAGTTATCCATGGATCAAGCTACTAATGATCAATGCATCAATTATTTTTATATTATTTGTTTATTAATGGTTTATTTCGAATTTGTAACTACCCCCATAGATTTAATGCAGACAGTAGTAAAATCCCTGATGAAAATACTGTAAGTAATGTTATTTATTTTCTTAAGTTGTGAACTGCTTTGGTGGACTTAACTTAGGAGACTGAGGGCTTAACTGGACTGAACTAAACTAATTGGGGAATGAATCCACTAGGGTGGGGGAGAATGGTTGGGAAACCATGAGTGCTTAACAAGTGTCATGTTAGTTCCTTAGGCATTGTAAAAAGGGTGAACAATGGACAGTCATCAGTTTGGCCTAAATCTTTCATGTATCGATTAGTCTTAAGTAGGATGGCCAATGAGTTAACATTTGCCAAAAAACGTGTATAGTAAGTTTCTATTATCGACTCACTTAATTATGGCTATTAGCCTAATTATTATAATTATCTTGTTGATGACATCAAGTGTCAAGCGATTCGCTATAGAACTTTTAACTAGAATTAAGCTAAACTTTATTAATTTAAAAGACTATATCATAATCATCTCAATTAAAGTTAAAGAAAAAAGATTAATTCTTTTATAATAATTGTCATAAAGATTTTTTTATAGTTACTTAAAAAAATGATAATTCTTCTATGGAATTTATCATGGTTAATCTTAGTATAATACATATACTCACTCACGAGAGAAAAAGTAAATACAAGAGAAAATGGTTTTAAATGCAAAATATACATGCATAGGAAAACGACCTTCTAAAAGTATTAATCGCTTATTATAATGAAGTAGTTGAATGCCAAAGTATTGGCTAATTCATCAAAGCATTTTTTTTTCCAACCATGAGAACCTCTCCATGCCGCCCAGCGAACTGCACCACGTGGATACCTAATCTCATGAGCCAAGGCCAGCCCTCAGACCCGGTGGTAACAACAGGAGTATGACTAGCCACCGTAGTCATACAGGAATTTTCTGGGGTGCGGTATGCTTTCCCCCACCTCACCCGCAGGAATCAAAACCAGACTTCTATCAGGTTTGACCATCAAACCTCCACGCTGCCCAACCATTGCTACCTCTAACCATGAGGTTTGAACATGAGACCTCATGAGGACTAAACCCCACAGAGACCAAATGAGCTACACCTCATGGCTAATACATCAAAGTGTATATATATACCAATTAGAGTATAAGAGAAAAATTTCGAGGGCTTCTATGTTTAACTAGTTAGTTAGTCTTGGAAGGTAAATGGACTTCCAGTTATGGGGAACACATAACCGAAATAAAAGGGAGGATCATTTCTCCATGTGGAAGGACATATGTTGAAACTCTTAATGTTAACTTTCAAATTTATGCATGAAAAAAAAAATTATGATTTAGGGTTTTGGAGTGAAATTATAATTATAATAAGAATAATTTATTTTAAACATTTAAAATATGGTGATATAAAGTTATGACCCAAGTATAAAATATATCTATTTTTATTCTACTAATCAACATAAAAATTTAATAGAAAAAGAGAAAAGTAAGTTAGTTGCATGTTCGATTAGGGTTTCTTTAGTGGGAAGAAACTAAACTCTTGGTTTCCGGGAAAAATTAACTCACTTTGATGATTCCTCATTGATTATTTTTGGGAGAATCCTGAGAGAGGAGGGAAAGAATTTTAAAAGGAAAACATGAGGGCATCCAGTCTTAGGAGGAAAGCCATTCTTGAGTCGAGATTCATTCTACACCTTCTGATAAGAGTGGATATAGTTACTAACAAAAATGTAATCTAGGAGGAACCTAAAAAAATGTAATCTAGGAGGAACATGCCTCTATGTAGGGTGCAAAGCATGGATTAAAAACCAGTCATGGGACAAGTCTTCCTTGAGGTTAAACGAGGAATCTACCTCTCTCTAGGGTGCAAAACATGGATTAATAAAAGAAACAACCATGGGACAAGTGGATTCATGCCCGACTCAGTGGTGGCATTTCGGCTCAAAAACACGCCAATTGATTGGGGGAATGTCAAAGTCAAGTCCTCGGTCGCCTCTAATAGTGTGAGTCTTTTCCTCGTCTAGTTCAGTTTTTTATGTTGATGAGTTATTGATGTACATTGTTAAGTAAGTAATTAGACCTTTACATTCAAAGAGTGAGTTGTATTTTGTTCTAAAATATTTTGTTAAGAACTACTTTACAATTCAATGCGTGCTCTTCTTGATAAAGAATTCTTTCTCATCTGGACTTCGAACAACATTCATGCGACAATCCGCAGCTGAAGTAACTTCATCATTGACAGATCACGAGATCTTTCGGCCATTTTTCTGCGGCGTAATTACATAAGAACTAGGTTGTTGCACTGAATGGGTAAGGAGCAGGTAATGATCCTAAGTCTTTTCAATTTATTACTGCACTCCGGGTGAATAATATTGTGTATTTCTTAAGGCCCTGAGAATTCTGTCTGCTAATATTAAAAGGCAAAGACCATAGAATATGGGTCAAGATTAGGAGGAGTAAGGAGCAGTGAATGAGTGGGTAATCCTAATATTTCACAAGTAATAGCAGAGAATACAAAGGTGTCGTTCATCTCTCTACAATTTCTTTTAAATAAATTTTAGTGTCTGATTTTAGATTTCATTTATCACTCACAAAATTGTCACTACAGATATGGATGGTGGAAGTAAAAGAAGAGCCTCATGCCGAGGCCAAGCTCGAGGTAGAGGCACACCAAGAGGGTCCTCAGATGGACCGGCAGGTCCTTTCTCTTAGGAAGCATCCACAAATTTTGTAGCCACTGAGGAACCATCTAGTTTATGTTTTTTGGATCTATTCCCTTTAATATGCCTGCAACCTCTTCCTCGGATGGACTATCGGGTCCTTCCTCTCAAGAAGCATCTACAAATTTCGTAGCCACTGAGGAGTCATCTGGATCTATTCCCTTTAATATTCCTGCAACCTCTTCCTCTGATGGACCGCCGGGTCCTTTCTCTCAAGAAGCATCTACAAATTTTGTAGCCATTGAGGAGTCGTCTAGTTCTATGTTTTTTGGATCTATTCCCTTTAATATGCCTACAACCTCTTCCTAGTTCTGTGTTTTTTCTATCTATTCCCTCGTCCAACTCTATTTCTTTTGGATTTCCTGTGAATAGACCTGACAATGAAGGTAAAAGAGCCATGAAGACCATCAAACTTCTTGTAAATCATTTTTATGTAAAGTTCGCGCGAGACTTGAAAATATATCACTACTATTTTGATATTCAAAGAGTTAATAATGATTCATTCAAAGTAGGTAGGGTTTTTTTTAAATGCATTGAAATAGGTATTAGGTATTTTTCATGTGTAGTTGTAGATATCATTTATCCATGTCTAACTACTGGTATCCACTACCCTTATTCATTCATCCTTATCGTTATATTTTACATATGTATTTTTTTATAATTATTTTTTTTATATTTCAAAAGACTTTCATATAATCAAATCAAATCAAATCCAGACATTATATATGTCTCATCCTCCCTATCAACATAACTACAAATTATTGTCAAATACAAAAATCATAATATAGTCGCAAAATTATATTACTACTTAACCGTTTTCCTTGGATGATAATAACATCGAGGTAATAATTTTTTTTTTATAATTGGTCGGACCTGGTGATATTGATATTTGTTTTTATAAGTATAAACATGATGCTTTAGACTTAATAACTAGAAATGTTATTGGGTGTTGATCTTTGGTTACAAATATGCATTGCATATCTATAAAATATAATTTTGTCTCTCTACGGATGAAATAAAATTATGCTTTTTTTTCTTTGAAAAAAAAATAGAAATGAATTGTTTTATGATCGCAAATATTATTCACATGCCACAGCGGAGCTTAAAAGGTTGCTTACAATGGTGTGTAAACTGTTTAATATTAAAAAACAACTTAGATCCTTAAAGATTGGAAGTATTAGAGAACGATCAATATCTAGCATATGACAATTCAGTGTACCTGAAATCCAACAGCTTGCTAAATAATTTTCGCAGTACTAAATATTAAAGACCATCAACTCAACATTAAATGGTGCGTAGTAGTAAGGTTGATAGGGAGTAAACTTTCTACCCGATCATTTGCACCCATCGGATGACCTGGCTTGCGTGAGTTGTCACATCACACTTTGCTCATCACACTTTGTTGATCGTCCGATCGGTACAAATGGTCAGGTAGAAAGTTTACTCCAGATTGATAGTGCCAACTGTTTCAAACTGTGGTTAACAAACCAAACCTCGATTCAATTCAGTTTAATTAATGATCAGTCTCCTTTCAATTTATGATTTCTTGTGATTGACATATGAGGGGACCGTTCATTATATGCCTTGAGCTTCCCAAAAAGGAATGCTTCCACGGTTATCAATAACCAACATGTCTCCGTCCATATTGGTAATGCCTGTACGCTTACACACGGCGAGCAATACTTGTTATGCTATGGAGCATTTAATGCGACGGCGGTCGCAGTGTCCGTCGTCGGATCGCTCTTTGGAACGGATCCGACGGCGGACAGTGCGACCGTCGTCGCATTAAATGCTCCATAGCATAACAAGTATTGTTCGCCCTTACACATAGCTTTACACAGAAACGTACTGCGGAAAAGCACAGGGTGCATATATAGCTGCAAACCTTAAGTACAAGATTAAAAAAAAAGGGGGTGTGGAATTACTGGCACTCAAATTGCCCTGCTTTTCGGGTGATTTGTTTCTTAGATCTTGTTATAATAATCAAAGGAATTGTAGTTCCATCTATGTGCTGCAGAACTATGGCATGAAACTGTATATTTAATGGTTTTGGCCCATTTTAAGATGATCCAGATAAGAGAAATTCCAAAACTAATGGAACTGTGCTTTGCCCGAAAACCAGCCGCGGGATTATCGGGGCGGTTTGATTGCCAATTACTTGCCATAGCTGTTTAGTGGAATCAGGTTAGAATTTCATCTCTGCCCTTTCAATTTTTTTTGTTTTACCTCAAGTACAAGATAAAAAGCAGACTAGGCACTTCCCATAGGTGTTTAGTGGAATCAGGTTAGAATTTCATCTGTGCCTTATCAATTTTTTTTTACCTTCTTCTTCTTGAACTTTTATCTTCTACGTCACACAATTTTACAACTTGTGAATTATTTTTCAATTAAAAAAAAAATGTTTTATTGAAGAATTTAATTTTCAATTAAAAAATAACAATAAACTTAATTAACTACATTTTTAGTTAATCATGTATTTTTAAAATTGAGGATGAAACAAAACATCCTACTAGTAGTGATACATAAATTTCAAAAGTAACATGTTCCATCATTATACAATATATAAAAGTTGGAACCTATAATCATTTCATAACGTTGGGCCACATATAATGAAACATACAAAATTTATAAAGGTTAACATGTTGTGTCAATGGTGTATTTGAAATTGTGACAATTTAATTTTAATTAAAAGATATGTTTATATTCATTTCCAAATGAAAAATAAAAATAGATTAATTACCCATGTTTCTGGTTGATCATGTATTATGAAAATACAAAATTGAACCAACCAACTTACTAACAATGACACACAACTCAATAACAACATGAAGTACATTAAGTGATAAACAAACAAAAGATGGAACCTAGAATCTTTTCTAGAGGTTAATGTTAGGCCACATGTAATGCAACATACCAAAATTTTCAAGGTTAACATGTTGCACCAATGGTTTAATTGCAATTGTGACATTTTATTCCAAAGGACTTGAGTTAAAAGGTCAGATAAATATAATATGCTCTTTATAGAGGCTATTCATTAAAAAATACCTTGCAATAGAAATTGTTCCAGGTGAACATGCACATACCAAGGTGCAACAAATGTTTCACTGAAGTGGAGTTATCTATGTATTACCCATAATGCACTTTCATGATAATTTGATAAAATAAATTTGTTTTGTTTTGCTTCATTGATAAGTGAAAGCATTTAGCATTTAGTTTTCTAACATAGATAATTCATTTTATTTTAATTTTATAGAAATATAATGTTGTAAACTCATATGATTTGACAGGGTAATTTGAATATATATAAAAAAATCGGTAAAAACTATTTTTGAACTCAAGTTTTACTAATATAGAGCCATTGATGTGATACATTTTTCATTCAAATTGACAACCATGGGGTTCAATTTAATTCTCTAAGTTTTGTCTTGTGGGGGAGGGTCAAAATTTGTACCAACAAGTTCATGGGTTCCTTCTTCCTTCTTTGGGTAGTTTACTTTCCCTTGGTTGTAAATGGATAGGAAGAAACCACTTTCAACTTCAAACTTGGTTAAAAGTTTTTTTTTCCCATGAGTAAAAGTAATTGTTTCAACAAATTACTAAGTATTCAAGAATAATAAAATGTTACTAAGTTTTAACATATATCACATAAATCATTTAAAAAAATGTGAATAGATATATGAAAAGCTTTTAGCAACATGACCTATAAATTGTAACTTGGAATTATTGGAAGTGTACAAAGTGGGATTGGGAGCCTCCCACAACAAAACCCATTTTCCACACCTTTGTAGGTCACAATTATTAACCCATGCCTTTGTCAATCACAAGTGTTAACCCAACTCAATATCAAAATAACAAAAGCAATTTCATGTTTAAGAAAAAACATAAAAGAGTTTCGCTAAAATTTGTTTTTAGATTATTATCAAATTTTTGAAAAAAAAATAAAGTTAAAAAAAAACATAATTGATTAATTTCATATCTTAAACTATTTTATCCTCTTAATCCTCCAATAGTGTCATGAAAGTCATTCTTTTTAAATTTGCTCACTCCTCTAAGTCGATATTATACAAATCTCATTGTACAAGTTTGTAAAGGTAGGTTGCATATATGTGTACAAAGCACCAATAGCTTCATAAATCATAAGATTCAATATTTTTCTAATTCCTTGTTCCAACTCCATCTATATTATTGCTCCTAAAAGTAAGTTAGTCTTTGGATGCCTTTGCATTTTTTAATGGTAACTACTACTTACTTTTAATGTTAATGAACTTGATTGTTTTAAGTTCAACTAACAAACTTTTAATTTTTTGGTATCTTCAGCTTGATATGGTTTATGATCCTAAATTTCTATATTAGTTGGTATGAATAACATAAGCTTCCTATAATAATTTGAGATATGAATTAAAGTTGTTCAATATCTTAGTATTGTAAAAGGTCCATTTGTATTCACTTAAGTACACTTGCATATATTTTGAGTGTGAATGGATCTAAACATTTAAGAAGTGTGGGCCCTCTTTATTTATATAACCTTGAAATAAAAAAAATGGCATTATTGATAGATTCAATTGAAATTTTTATTATTGGTGATTTCTTGACACAATAAACTTCAATCATTCACTTGATTTTCAACACTTTTCTTATGATTTTGGCCTCCACATGGTCGAGAGCTTCTATAAGCTCCCAATAAAAAGGGAGCAACAAAAGCAAGTTCCCAAAAAGCTCCCAAAAAGCTCTCAGTTCCCAAAGAAGCTCCCATAAAAAAGGCGACGTTTTGTACCAGCTCCCAAGCTCCTAGGAGCGGGGAAACGTCAGGTACGGGTTGCCAAAATATCGGGAGTGGTACCCGTGCAGCTTTGTAATTATTTAATATTCTTCTGGGGGCAACTTGTTTGTGAGGATACCTTACGAAGCCAAATCTCCAACATGGTAATGGTCATGAACAACAATAGGGAAATTTACATGATAGAATGATCAAAAGAGTGCTAACTCCAAGGAAAATAAGATGATGGTGCAAATACAAGTGACATAACTTCTGACCATAGAAGAAAATGAGTCCTAACAACTGACAAAACTATCACCACCCCATGCTTCAATAAATACATGAAGTAACTTTTCCTACCAACCTCACACATGTATTCAATGATTGGGCTTAATAGTCAAGATGGAGTAATTGGCTCATTTGAAGCACATGGTAGAATTTGGATGAGTCCTAAGTTTGACACTTGACAACAAATAATTTACTTTCCCATAGGCCCCTTTTTTCTTTCCCTCTAGTAAAATCATTCCCCCTAACATGTGCACTTCATGTGATAATTAACATGTAGTTGAGGCATGAAACATAGACAACAAGTGATTATATAACTTATTTGTGACACCTAACTAGCATCAGTTGTGCTAGTTATAGGGAAAGTATAAAAGAAGAGGAAGTAAGAAACATATGGGATTCTTCTACTCTTGTATTCCTGTGTCAAGTCCTTTTTTATTTTCACCTCTCAATTGTGTTCTTTTGTGTCTTCTTAGTAATCTCCTCAATTGTCTCTCAATTTGCCACATTCTTACAGTTAAACGAGTTCAGGTACCAGTTATCCATGCCTAGCTACGTGCTATCATTGACATTTTTCCATTGAAGTGCCCATCATCCATTCATCAACTGAGTTATCCATGAATGCATTCTCAGTTATTCTTTAGAATTTTTTTTTTATCTCTCACATTCTTACAATTAAACGGGTTCAAATACAAGTTATCCATGCCTAGTTGCATGTTATCATTGGCCTTCTTCTGGTTATTTTCCAAGAAATGTAGGTTCATCATTGACAAGTTATCCATGCATCCACTACCAATTATCCATTCCTTACCTACTATTATTTTTTATATTCTTTATTTTTTATAATTCGTTATTTCTTATTTAGAACAATTTCCATAGAATCAATCTCCACTATACACTTGTCTCATCCTCAAGCAATATAGGAAAATGATAGGTGGTAGTCCACCCCAAATCCTACGATATAAATACCTATCCACCCAAGATACCAGACACATCCAAAAGGTTCTGTGTGTCCCATGTCCACATGCCCGACATGAACACGCTGACAGAGCGTGTTATACACAACTTTTCAGCGTGTCCCGATTTCGAACACGTGTGTCCCACGTTATCAAAAACGTGTCTTGAGTCTAGGACACGTTTTCCATCTTGATCTACATGTTTTTCAGGACTATTGATATATGAGATTCTTCATTCTTCCATCTTGATCTACCTCTTTTTGTATTTACTATTACTATTAGTCTATTTGGCATTTGTCAGTGCCGTCCAGACATCTATATAATACATTTTGATTTTGATGACTTAATGAGAAATATGGTTCCGACTCATGAGTATTGACATCTTGATCTATGACTATCATAACTATGATGAATTATGTATGCATCTCATAATCTCATTGTGATTATTGATTTGATTTGCAAACGTGTAATTACTAATGTTAAATGTGTATTGATTCTGATTTCTATTGAATATTTGTAAAAATTTGGATCTATATGTCTATTTATATAAAAACGTGGTCTACGTGTCCTGATTCCGGCGGGTCACCGTGTCCGTGTCAGACACTTGAATCCCGTGTCCTTGTGTCAGTGACTTAACTATCCACATAAGTACAAATTATTGTCAAATACAAACATACAAATTATTTTAAAATACAAAATCCAAATATAATTTGGAAATCTTTAAATTATATTACAACTTAATTTTTTCCTACTTAATGATAATACTAGCCAACCCACATAGTTTGTGGCTGGATCAGGTCCATAAGGATCGGATGGTTAAGAAATAGTTATGGAATGTAAGACACTTTGGATGTCATTCTTCATGTTATCTATTTATCAACTATCGGTTATTTTTTATATTTCTTTTTCTTTTTATCTCACATCTACTAGTTATCCATTCATCAGCTAGCTACCAATGGTTTTTTATATTCTCTTTTTTTATAATTGTTTATTTCTAATTTTGAATCACTATCATAAAATCAACCAATAGTTTTTTATATTCGTTTTTTTTATAATTGTTTATTTATAATTTTAAATCACTATTATAAAATCAATATGGAGAGTACACTTGTCTCACAATATGTAGACATATCCTTCTAAAATATCAGGTTTTGTAAAATTATATATATCCATTATAATAAGTAAATCCAAATAGTGTGTATTATCATTTTTTTTTAGCCCAGCAATATCTGTCCTTTATCTTTAAACGAAATAGGATAAGCTTTAACCAAAACTCCCTCGTTGAAATCTGGTAGACCAATTGTTGCTTAAATTGTAATTTAGAATGTTTAGATTGTAATTTAGGTGATCTGAATAATTTTAAAATTGAATATTTAGTATAAAACCAACCATTCGAAATTACTAAAATAATAACTTTTAAGAACAATTTTGGCCAGTTTTTATAAAAACAGGGTATTTTAATTGTGTTTTATCATACTTGCCTTTAAAGCTACTAAAAGAGATTGGAGTAAGCTAGCTATGGAGCAATCCTCCCTCATCTGACGGAGGAGGAGCAAAGTTAACGTTGACTTTGCTCCTCCTCCGATGGAAAGAGGATTTCTCCATAGCTAGCTCACTCCAAAGAGATTACCGATCTACATCGATTCAATTCAGTCTAATTAATGATCCGAGTCTCCTTTACATTTCCGTTTATAATTCCTTGTCGTTTGACATATGAGGGGACCGTTCATTATATGCCTTGAGCTTCCCAAGAAGGAATGCTTCCACTGTTACTAGTATCCCATATGTCTCAGTCCATATGGGTAATTCCTGTACGTCTACACAACTTTACACTGAAACGTAATATGGAAAAGCACAGGGTGCAGATTTAGCTGTGAACCTAAGTACAAGACAAAGCAGACTTGCCACTTGCCGCTTGCCATATATGGCTCGCACATGAAGCTGTAAATTGCGCTCAGAGTGCCGTTGGGTGAAATCATGGGTTGGATTTTGATGGGCAGATGCCTGTCACGAGGCATTTTACCCATCAAAATATGGGTAAAATTTTAACAAACCGTCTCTGAGAATCGGTAAACAATTTGTTAACACTTATTCTTAGATATTCTATTGAATTAAAGGTAACAAAACAAATCATGATACAATATATCATCCAAAGTTACTGGGAGCTGAACAAGCATACTACATAGCCAAACCAACAAGTTAGGCATAAATCTGCATCGCTCACTCTATACTCACCAAGAAAGAGACTCACACTGTCCTAAGGCAGCACAATAAGAGCCCTGAGGGCCTATCCAAAGGAAGCACTTGAGGGGAATCCCTGAGAAAGAGATGGTAAGAGAGAGGCTTTGATCTTTCAAAGAAAGACACATTGCCACCATCGCATAGAGTATATCAAAAGAATTTTACATTTCCATATCCAATCACTTCTCCTTCCAAGTTTTCAATGAAGGAGAGATTCCCCATTTCCAGGGACAGTGCTTCCTTTGATAAGTCATCAGCACTCGAATTGTACTCCCTATAAATGTGTTGGAGTCTAATGGAAAAAAAAAGAGCCCATGGCTGTTCTAATGCGTGCACACCAGTGCTAGGCAGGCCTTATGATTTGCCCAGTTTACAATGACCTGGGAATCCTTGAAGACCGAGATAGTGGGTATACCAATAGAGGCTGCAAAAGACAAGAGTGCCCACAGAGCTAATAATTCTGCTCTAGTATTTGTGCTTTCATCGCACCCCATCTTGGCATGAAAGGAGTGAGATGGGCTGATATGAATGACAAAACTAACACCCCCGGTATTTTTTGTAGTAGCGCTATCAAAGTACCCAGCAGGGAAAGAGATTACCGGTTTCAGTCCAACGACCCGTTGTGACACCGATGCCTTCACATACGGGTATGCCTTGTGCAACAACATGATTTTATAACCGATAATGTCGACTGATTGTCCATGTTCCTGAAGATACAAAGATTCTGGGATTTCTAGATACACCACGAATATAAAATTGGCAAGTGTAGTAGATGATGAGCTTCCCCAGACCAATTATTTACGTTCATTAGGAAAAAGGGTTCCTTCCAATTAATAACCAGTGAATACCGGGAAGCAAGAGTATTCCTAACCTCCTGTGCAAAGTGGCAGGTGACAAATAGGTGATCAACTGATTCATGATCCCCCTTTTGCTCATGCAACATTGACCCAGACCAATCCATCCTCTGCTATTTAGATTGTCCCAAGTAAAGATGTGATTTTCCACTACTAGCTAGCAAAAACACTTTAATTTCAACGGTATCTTCCATCTCTAGATATTTTTGAATTACCATCCGGGAAGAAGGTCGGAGCAAGATGTCGCAATAACATCATAAGCTAAATGAGTAGTTACAATTCCCATCAATATTGTTGTGCATCAAGAGATGCTGATCCTTTTTTTCTGGTGAGTGAAATTCCACCATGAGATAGACCAACAATGAACTCGGTCCACTCCTCTCTCCAAATTCCATCAAGTTTAAGATCATCTGCCGATAGGCAGTTTGAAGATGAAAAATCGAGGTTACGAGCTTGTGAGAGATTAGTGATGCGAGATTAGTGAGAGCTTGTGAGAGATTTGTCTGTAACCCAGCTATCGAGTCAATTCCCAATTTAATCTGTGCACCATTGCCAACATTCCAACCTAGTTTTCTACTGATCCACGGGAGGACCCTGATAAACCCGTTCCATATATGAGAAGTATTCTGAATAGAGAACTTATTCTGATGAAGCCATCATTCAACGACAAGTTTTTTGAGATCTTTGTCATGTATAACCAGGTGATAGAGACCTTTGCCTCTAAGAATATACCACATGCTTTTTATTTTGAGCGATATACTGAACCAATCAAGATTTTTGTGTCGAGAGGCGCTCTACAAGCCAGTATGGGGGAGATCTTGTAACATTATGTAATGTCACTCTTGTAAATGTCGGCTATAAATAATATTGCCAATTGTGATGGAGATGTCAGCAATAAAAAATAAAAAATTTAATTATCCGCCAAAATAAATGTTGGCCACAAAAACAACTTAATATGGGGGAGATGTTGTAATGTTCCTACCTAACAAAACAATAAAAAAAAAAAAAATTATCCACAAAAAAAATGTCGGTCAGAAAAACAACACAATATGGGGGAGATGTTGTAATGTACTTACCTAACAAATAATAAAAAATAAAAAATTGAATTATCCGCAAAAAAAATGTTCGCCAACCATGTGCAAGGCCCCCTAAACAACCCATGGTTTTATTGTACATGGTTTAAGAGGGCCTTGCAAATGGTTTTAAAACCATGTGCAAGGCCTCCTAAACAACCCATGGTTTTATTGTACATGGTTTAGGAGGGCCTTGCAAATGGTTTTAAGACCATGTGCAAGGCCTCCTAAACAACCCATGGTTTTAGGAGGGTCATGCACATGGTTTTAAAACCATGTATGGGGGAGATGTAATCTTCGTTCCTAAAAAAATAAAAAAAATATTATATGTCGGCCATAAATGATATTAGATATTAATAATAAAACAAGTGGGATAAGCAACAAAGTTGCTTAGTACCTGCCTCCTAAGAAGAGATTGAAAATATATAGCAATAGGATAATTTTGCTATAAAAATATATGATAAGACAAATATAATTACAATTTGAAAGAAATAAAAACAAAAATGAATTAAAAAATGTCCATTTAAATACGATATAGGGTATTGCGATGTAGCATAAAACAAGCATATTCAAGCTTCCTTACATATTTGTAGTAATATTCTTGACTTATGTTATAAAAATATGCAAGTTTCTTTATAGACTAGCATAAATAGGAAATGAAAAATAATAGCTTATAAGACTATAAATTAGTATCATTGTTGTGAGAATAGTTTATTTGTATTTTATTATAAATTTATAATGTTATACAAATATGCAATTTTTTTTAAGCAATTTGAACTTATTGTAGGTAGCTATTGAATTAATGTTGAAATGCGAATTTAATATTAATTAAAATAATTTATAAATATAAAAGACTAGTATGGTGGAAGAGTTTATATGTATATATATATGACTTAATTCATAATGATGAAAAAATTGATTGAAAATAGTTTTGAATGACTATTTTATTTTTTCCTTACATTAAAGGTGATTAAAATAAATATAAAAAATAAAATTTTAAGGCTAACCAAAGATCACAAATAACAACCAATTATAATAAGGTAATGTAGAATGTAGAATATTGTGCCATTGATCTTTACATCGTCAATACAAAGTAATATCAAAATATTTCGATGGATCTACCAGCATTATTATTTGAGGAATTTGGTGGTAAAGTTTACATATATTCTTTCAATTTTGTCACAATACCAACAGGCTATATCATCTTGTTAATTGAAGGGCTATCTAACCAAAACGACAAGGTCTATACGTTTCAGGATATTTCG
>LPNX010704136.1:323860-334197 GCA_001517045.1 Pseudotsuga menziesii
TCTGGGAAGAGAGCTCCGGAGAATCATCTACTAATTTGCTTGGCTTGCAGAGGAATTTTTGTCACGCTAATTCTGCTCTGCTCATCGGTCGACGGTGATGCTTGGCTTTCCGTTCCTTTCCTTTGCATTGTACGCAAAACTGTGATAAGATTTAGTTTCGTCGCAATGCGGACCTAACAACCACTACTTCCCAAGCATTGTGGACTTTGTGGTTACAGTAAGTTGATGTGCAATCTGCGTTTGTACTGGCGTTCCTACGTCTTGTTCTTGTGCACAATTGTCCTCTGCCATTCATATCGAGGCCAACACCTCTTACTAACCCAACTGGAAATCTTAGCTCTTGATTGCCAAAGAAAAGGATACAGGTTTTATCTTCTAATAGTTTAGATAGAATTAAGGGCAGGTCACAGTTCACGGCTGTTAGATCTGCTTTTCATATACATTATACACTGGTTTTCTTCAAACACAAAACTAATATGCCTCACATACATTACACAATGTTACCGGGGAGATAGGTTAAGACAAATGAATCCAATTGGCGACGCTCGGAATTCCATTGTTAACCGCGAATAGCGTGTAGTATCCTGGCGGCGCTGCAACAGAGCTTGGAGGTGCTGTAACTATAGCAATATATATTCCTCTTACTCTCTTTGGGCTCGTTGATGCGAGTATGAGAAGTCTCTGATTCATGGAAAATGCATGCGTTGTGAAGGATGGAGCGTAAATGTTGAATTGGATATTGTTGGGAACATAACTTGAAACAAAGAACTTAACGGTGAATCTTGTACCATAGCTCACAGAATCGGTAGATAGAGAAACGATGTTAGGCCTCAAAGTACTATAGGATTCGTCCAAATAATAAGGACTATATGCTTCCAGACGAAGCTCGGTTGGAAACGTGACTCCAGAAAAAATGTAACCAACGTGGGGGTTGGAGCCTCCAACAAAAATCCTCCCATCAGGTAATACATTTGCAGTCGAATGATACAATCTCGGAATGGTGGAGGTTGCCAGTACTGTAAATCGTTTCCCTGCCATTGCATTAGGTCTGTATAAATACGGAGCAAGAGCTGGATTCCTTGCAATCTCCCAACCTGCCGTCCCTCTCTCGACACCATTGATTATCACAACTTCACCGTTAGGAAGGTTGAGCATATCTCCCATAACCCTGGGCGCAAGCATATTCTCCATAGCCCAAACAGGGTTGGGATCTGTAATAATAATTCTTCCACAGCTTTGAAGTGCGGTTAGGAAATTCCCAACCTTTGCTGAGGTGAAAGCGCTGTTAGGAGCACCACCACAGACGAGAATTTCTATTTTTTGAAATCCATCAAATTCCAACAGTGGCAGCATAGCAGATGAATCGGAGGCGGGGTAATTTCTGGCTCCACCTGGCATCCTGGGAAAGGTCTTGACAACCTTATTTGTTTTGTAATCAAATAAGATGGAATATTTGTTGGCAAATATGAAGATATTTCCATCGGAGCATTGGCGATCGGCTACTGGTAGGCGCCACGGTCCACACGGCAGCGACAGCGGCAGCGGAAGCAACAACAGCAGGAGGCATGAGCCAGATGGCAATGGGAAATAATTTTGATTTTTTTAATTTTATTATTATGACGTCATCTTGCCACATGTCAAATCAAATCCAGATACCAAATCCCAAAGCTGACATCATCTTCTATCCACCAATCAGCTGTTTACAAAAATAGCTTTTTAACAAAATTAAAAAAAATATTTTACAAACCCCTAAGTCATACTTTGCAAAACAGGTTTTAATTATTTATAGCTGCATCAAAAGACACCAGCTAATAGCAAAGTCAAAGGAGTTTGACTTGTGATCGATTACAATATACCTGCCTGAGGCAGGTATAAATATTATATGCCAACCTTAAATAAAAAGAGGTGTCTTTTGGTTTGAATAAAATCAATGGCTATATATAGGACACACCAAAGCTGATAGCTCCTTGAGTGCAATACTAAAGAAGAGTTTTGCACCTCGAGATATTTGATCCCTCTCGGCGCTTGATAGAGCCTAGGATTTGGATCTATGCTAGTTAATGTTCCACCCCCCAGAGAGTAAGGCCTTGAGAGTCTTTTCCAGTCAACGAGGTGCATCTTATGCTGGTGTGAAGATCCTCCCCAAAGGAAGGTGAAGATGCATTGTCTTAGCCTATTCATAATCGGATTTGGTAATCTCGCAAGAGAGAACTAGTATACCGGACTCCCCGTCAGGATTGATCTGATTAGAATGAGTCTTCCACCAAGAGATAATAGTTTGTAGATCGAGTGACCTATTCTATTTTCAAATTTTTAAATAATCCAACGTCGGTCCTTAGCACCATAGCCTTAAGGTTTAAGCCAAAATCCAAGGTATTTAAAACCGATGACAATCTGTTCCATCTTATACGGGAGGAATGAGAAGATATTGTTCGTGACTTCCACCTACAAGTTGTTATAGAGGAAAGAAGATTTCTCTATACTAATACTCATACTAGACGCAACACAGAAGAGATATAGGATACCTTTGTATGACTCCCATTCCTCCTGGGAACCATGCTTAAATAAAACTACATCATCCACATAAAGCATGTTAAAGAAAGAGTGGGAGAGAGTCGAATACCCTTTATCATACTAGATCACTTGGTTGCTCCAATAAGTCGGCTAATGCCCTCAATGACCAGCAGGAAGAGGAGAGGGGATAAAGGGCATCCTTATCTCATACCCCATGAGGCATTAAAAACCCTGAAGGACTGCCATTTATTAAGACTGAGAAGTTTGCAGAAGATACACATCCCATGATCTAGTTGACATTTCCCATGGATAACCCAATTTAAGGAGGATGAGATGAAGGAAAGTCCAATTGACTATGTCAAATGATTTGATCAGATCTAGTTTAATAACCAACGCCTCCATATCTTTAAATTTTATAGAATGTAATATTTCTTGTGTTATATCTATCGGTTCTTGGATTTGTCTGTTCTTCAAGAACCCAAATTGCAACATAGAGATACCCTTTGACAGGAAGGGCTTTAATATGATGGATATTACCTTTGTAATGAGCGTATAGATACGGTTATAGAGCGAGATAGGTCTGAAGTCCACAAAATTCCTTGATTTATCATATTTAGGAATGAGTGTAAGGAAAGTCGACTTTAAGGCTTTCCCCACCCTAACTTATTTCCTTGATTATTCCACAACTTTCCATAAATCCTGCTTTAACAGATTGTAGAAGAAGAGGAAGAAATCCACAAGCCAACCATCTGGTCTAGGACTTATATCTTTCTTAAATCTTTTAAGAGACTGTTTTATTTCCTCCATCGTTACCTCTGCATCCATACTTTCCGAGTCTTCCTCATTGAGGAAGGAAGGAAAGTGCTTGATAACATTAAGTTGTTCTGATATAAGAGCATTACCATCATCATTGAACATATCTAAAAATTTGATTTTTCCCATCAACACCCTGCATGTCCCAAATATTATTGTAGTTGCGCCTTGCAAAAGAAAAATTGTGGAAGAACTTGGTGTTGGCATCACCATGCTCGATCCATAGGGCCCTACTCTTGAGTGTCCAAGTAAGTGCCTCATAAGCTAAGATCTCATTTTTCCTATTCTTAATGGAGACCAGCTTCTGAAGTTCCCTCTCAGGGAAGATACCAGAGGGGAACAAGGAGAACAAGTGTTTGATTTCAAGATTAAGGGCAATAAGTTCCCATCCTTGAGCCAGTTTCTGATTTTTTTCCCAAAGTTTGACATCAACTTTGAGTCTTTTTGGCTTCAAAAACAAACTATTCATGTCATCCCCCTTGTAGGTTTTTTCATTTGGATGACCAAGAGGACTGAACCATGTGAGAGAACCCATCCACTATAAGCCAATCCCTATTGAATTTGAAGGTGTAGTTCTTTATAGGAGTTGAGTCATCCCATTCCAAACAAACAAGGAAGTGATATGAGATTACTAAAAAATGAGTCCATGCTCTATAACGTGAGAAGCAAGGTAATAGCCTGGCAGATACAAGGAATGCGTCTAGGATTTTGCTAATACCTTCAGACCTAGACCTACCATCCCTCCAAGTCGGCCCACTCCACTAGGGTTGGAGCGATATCCACAATACTTGTACGAGCTAGTAGTTGGGCGAAGTACGTACACTGAGGGTCAAGATGTGCTTGATGCCCCCAAATCTCTGCATCCAAGAGAGTGAAATTAAGATCACATGCAACAATCAGATTAGGGTAGTCTAAAATGCCTTCCATTACCGCTGAATCCTGGAACACAGACCTATTGGAATAGGGGCCATAATAGTTGAGGCAGGTTATCTCCAGAGACTGATTCCTCAAAATGGCTTTGATTAATATACCAAACATGGTGACAAAGGCTTTACAACCCACTATAGAGGGATCCCATCCAGTGAGAAGACCCCAAGAGAGTCTATAGCGCAAAATTCCCATCCAGGTTTGATTTTGGCAATGGAGAGAAGAGCATAAAGTAAAGAAATGGTCCATATACAAGGCATAAAGTAAAGAAATGGTCGATCCCCTCGACAAGAAAGAAAATTGTAGCGCTAATTTGCAAGCTTCATTTCAGATAGAAGTTCAGGATGAATCCTGGTTGTGGCATTTCAAGTTTGGACATCTGAATTTTGGTGGGCTGAAGCTACTGCACACAAAGAATATGGTGAAAGGATTACCATTAATTGACAGACTAGAGAGGGTTTGTGAAGGCTCCATTTTTGGAAAGCAGCACAGAGAGACTTTTCCAGTTGAAAAGTATTATAGAGCACGTACACCACTTGAAATTGTGTACTCTAACATTTGTGGTCCAATGCAGACGTCATCCATTGGTGGCTGCAAGTATTTTCTTACTTTTATTGATGATTACTCAAGAAAAACATGGGTATATTTCTTGAAACATAATTCTGATGCATTTAGTTATTTTCAGAAGTTCAAGGCACTCATGGAGAACCAGAGTGGACACTGCATCAAGATCTTAAGGACCGAGAGAGGAGGTGAATTTGTTTCAAATGAATTTCTAAATTTTTGCAAGACCCATGGCATACAAAAACAATTCACTGCACGGTATACACCTCAGCAGAATGGTATTGCCAAAATAAAGAACATAACCATCATGGATATGGCACACAGCATGTTGGAAGCCAAGCATTTACCAAATGAATATTGGGGTGAAGCAGTCGCAACTGCTGTATACATTATGAACCGGTGTCCGACAAAGAGTGTGAAGAACAAATTTCCCCAAGAAGCATGGATAGGTATGAATCATAGTGTTTCTCATTTAAAGGTTTTTGGTTGTGTTGCACATGCTCATGTCCATATGAGATGAGAAGGAAACTAGACAAGAAGGGACATTGAATGTATTTTTGTCAGCTATTATGAAGACACAAAAGCATATAAGTTGTATGATCCCATCGTAAGGAAAGTGATAATCTGTCGTGATGTTCAATTTGTAGATAATGAATCATGGGATCGAACCATCGACATAAATGTCAATATTGTGTCGAATGTCGACAATAATGATATAGAAGAGGAAGTGGTTCAAACACCACATGTAAGTCAACCGGTCGTAGCACCGTTGACTCCCATGAAACCACGACATGGTTCAGCACAAGGACCATCGACACAAGTAGAAACTTAAACTACACCGACAAGTACACCAAGAAGACAACAAACTCCATAGGGAATTTCGTCGGGATCAACATTGACAGAACCGGTGAAGACAAGAAGTCTGTGAGAGATATATGAAGCTGGTACACCTAATTCATTCTCTCTCTTTGCAGTATTTTCTCTTATATATGATCCACTAACATTTGAAGAAGTTGTTGAAGAAGAAGTATGGGCACAAGCCATGGATGAAGAAATAGAATGCATTGAGAAGAACCACACATGGGAACTGGTTGATGTACCAAAAGAAAAATATGTAGTCAGTGTCAAATGGATTTATAATACCAAGCAAGATGTTGATGGGAATGTTCAAAATAACAAAGCAAGAATGGTAGCAAGAGGTTTCACACAGCAACTTGGCATAGAATTCAATGAAGCATTTGCACTTGTTGCACGCATGGATACAGTTAGAACATTTTTGGCCATTGCTGCACAAAACAAATGGCATGTTCATCAAATGGATGTCAAGTCGACATTATTAAATGGCTATCTAGAAGAGGAAGTATATGTGGAACAATCACAAGGGTATGAAGTTCTAGGTCAAGAGCATAAAGTGTATAGGCTGAAAAAGGCACTCTATGGTTTGAAGCAAGCTCCTAGAGCTTGGTACAGTCGGATTGATTCCTATCTCACTAAAAATGGATTTCATAGAAGTGAAAGTGAACTGACATTATACACCAAAGTGAATGAGCAAGGTAAGATGTTAGTTATCTGCTTGTATGTAGATGATTTAATATTTACTCGTGATTATGGCATAGCAGATTTTGAAGCAGTCATGGAAAGTGAATTTGAAATCACTGATCTGGGGCTTATGAAGTTTTTTCTAGGCATTGAATTTCAGTATTTTGAAAGTGGTATATTTATATCACAGTCTAAGGATGCAAGTGAAGTTTTAAAAAGGTTTAACATGTCTAATTGCAAGATAGCCCCAACACCAGTTATAACAGGTTTAAAATTGAGTAAGGATGATGAAGGATCAACTGTTGATCCTACGCTGTTCAAAAGGATTGTTGGCAGCCTTATGTATTTGATAGAGACAAGACCAGACATCATGTATGGAGTAAGTCTGATCTCAAGTTTCATGGAGTCACCAAAAGACTCACATTGGAAAGCAGGTAAAATAATTCTGAGGTATGTAAGTGGCACAAAAGACCTTGGTATTATGTATTCAACCTCAAGAAATTTTAAACCCATTGGTTACATTGATAGTGATAATGGAGGAAGCATAGATGACAAGAAGAGCACATCTGGGTACACATTTCATTTTGGTACATGTGTTGTTTCATGGGATTCAAAGAAACAACCCATAGTAACTTTGTCTTCAGCTGAAGCAGAGTTTGTTGTAGTGACAAGTGTTGCCTGTCAAGCTGTCTGGATGAGGAGAGTGTTAAAATATTTGTCACAGAACCATCAAAAACTGACAACAATTCAGCCATAGAATTATCAAAGAATCATGTGTTTCACAAGAGAACCAAGCACATCAACACAAGGTTTCATTTCATAAGAGATTTGGTGAACAACAAGGAAATTTGTAGGTCTAAAGATCAACTTGCAGACATCTTTACAAAACCATTGGCAAAGGATACTTTCCAGTATCTACGTAGTTATCTTGGAATGACAAGTTCTCCACAGTGAACTCTGTCATGAACAGAGCATGTCTAAGATTTGAAACATTTTGTAAATTTTTCTTTTAAAAATACCCATCTACTCATAATTAAGGGGGAGTGTTGGAAATATTAATCACTCGCAGATCCGTACCTGACTCTCAGCCGACTCTGTCAGAGTTTGTATCAGTCAAGATCTTGTTGGTCAGTCTAACAAGAGGGAAGAGTCCATGATTTGGCAATGTAATCTAGCCGAATTTATTTCTAAAGCTAAGTTGTTAGGTAGATAGTTATTACAGTCTTTAATGGTGAGTCAGTCGATTCATGTAGAATCAATTTTCAGGTTTCCTATAAATAGAAGAAGAAAATTGTAAATCAGTTTAGACATAATAGAGAGATAGAGGAACTCAGGGTGAGAGAAAGAGAAGTCAAAGCTCAAGCTTCTGTGTATGTGATTCAGTTGAAGAGCTGAAGCTTTGCAAAAGGATCAGTTGGTGAGCCGACAAGTCTGGACAGACAAGTTTGTAATACTTTGTTATTTCTGCATAGTTATATATATGAAATAGTTTATGGTTGTGTTGAGGCCTGGAAATTCACAGGCGGCAACAGTAAGGGATTCTCCCCAATCAGCGTTCCCAACTAGCCCGCTGACTGTTTGGTATAGGGAATCCGTCTGGTTTGCGGTCCGGCTACCGTAGGTCAAGTAACAAACAGAGGCTTTACCGGTTGCGGCCCGGCCCACCGAGTTTTTTGTATTTTGACTTAAATGAATGATATGCACATGCCTAACTAATGCAGGGCGATCCAGATGCAAGGAGCGGTCACAAAGTGATGCGCAGGTTCTTACCTCTCGTCTTACGCTCACAAGCAACCAGACCAGATACGAACAGAAATAAACTAACTACCTAAACTATCCCTAGGGAGCGAGGTTGTCATCTTAACTGAGCAATACAAAATCACATACAGTAAGAAAAAATCACAGATAGCTGCTTCTCCTCTCACGGCACATGAAAAAAACTTATAAATACTCAAATAACCAGATAGCCGATCACTCTATAACAACGTTTATTGCTCTTAGTGAAAATGCATCCCAGAAAAATACTGAAGAATAGTTAACAAGAACTTAGGTTCAAAACATCAAATATCCTTGCAGCGAATGAAATACAGCTAAAAAAGAAATAGTTCCTCTTCAACATTATTCATTGAATTACATCGGTACATTTCACTTCTTTACTCTTTCCAGCAGACGAAATTGCAGTTCACTTAGCAAAACGAAATAGTTCCTCTTGCAAGCCAACCATTACAACCTTTTCTAAGGGAAAAAGCCTTCTTTTCATCAGGCTTCCAGCTATTTAAACTACCAGTTTCGTCTCTTGGGCTACCCTCAGCGTGTGACCTTTCAGCGTCCCTTGACGATTCAGTTTCTTCTCTGGCCGTTGCGTTTTCCTCAATCATTTCAATAGATGCTTTACTCTCTGATAGTAACTGCTGAAAACGCCTCATCGACGCCTCTGTCATCCGCTTGGATCGTCCTTTTCCTTGCCATAGGCCGCTCTAGCGATCCATGTGATTTTCCCTGCATACAATTTTAGTGCATTATCCACTAACTTGAGACATTGGGCATCGAAAACTTTTAACTATGGTTAAAAAAAAAAATCCACAAGAGCTGGCCTGGTTCATCCGGGCGCAACTTCAGGGTAATGTGAATCGGCGGTCGGGCAGTACTTGGGTCGGATGGGACGAGGCTCTGCACCGGATGGGAGAAGGCTCCAGGAGCCGCAACGGCGGAGGAGCATAAGAAGCGGGTGGGTGGCAACGCAGGCAACCATGGGAATCGGACGGCGGAGAGGAGTGGATCGGAGGATAGAATACTCTGCCACCCGTAACGGCGGACGGGACGCAGGTCCGAGACCGACGACGAGGGAGACGAAAATCTCGAGTGATGGACGGCTGGTCGGACGTCGGATAAAACTCACGTCGGCGGTTGACTTCATCTACCCAGCCGCAACGTCGAAAGAGCGATTTGGGACAATGAATTGGGCGTCGGATGAAAGTGCGATTGGGCGGAGAGTTTGATCCATGATCCGCAACGGTGGATGAGTGAGAGATCAGCCTCTTCCGCAAGAGGCCCGATCCAAAGAAGAAAAACAACAACGCTAAGGCTCAAATGTGGCCAAAAAACAAAATCTCGCTAAGGCACACTCCCACATTCTATGGGCATTAAAAAACAGACCCTACGACCAATACTGAGCTGAACGAAGCAAGCATAAGACAGGCGTTTAACTTCAAACGCAAGGATATGCCCAAAGACGTCAAGCTCTCAACAGTCAATCAAACAAATAATGATAAGGAGGGGTCCCAGAGTTTAAATGAAAGACTAAAATCGGGGAAAATGGTTGCGGCAGCAACAACTGGCGATTTCCTGGCGAACCTAGATCTCTGTGTGGTTTCTTCCTTGAAAAGCAGACTGTCCTACAGTAACTATATCCAGTGAACTCTTCCAGCTATACAAATTTCTCAATAACAGAAGTGTGTACCTTGATCATTGATATTAGTCCACTTTGGGCGATGAAAGTCAAGATTCTGGAGTCCGGATAACTCTGCTGAGGCCAAAATATGAGTTCATTATTAATTTTTTCTTCAGGTAGCTGATAACGTTGGACACCACAGGATTGAAGCAGGTGATGAACAGAAACGTTCATTTGTTCCTCATTCCCATGCCATCTTAGAAGCTTTTGTGCTTTTCAGATTTTATCCTCTTTTAATGAGAGTCTTCATGCATGCCTTTCTTACTGAATTTTCATCCAGGATCCTCTATCCCATAGTGCCCTTTTGTGTGAGTGATGTGCTTAAGGTTTTAGCTCACGGACGGAGAGGATCATTGGCAGACTTGTACTTTATGATCTGGATTTAACTTTGGAGCCTGATGCTTTTATAGGAATTCTGACTCTTATCTACCTTCTGGCATTTATTTCCTGGCATGGGATCATTTAGATTTAACACCCCGTTCATCTTGCTCTTCTCCGTGGGTCCCCTGTCATCGCCCCTTAGATTTTA